>JASDQU010101213.1:72882-85739 GCA_032191745.1 Picea mariana | reverse complement strand
CTGTGTACTGAAGAATTAAAACGAAAGGTCAGTAAGAAGGCCGGAATTACATTTCTTTCTTTCAAGATAGAATGTCGACTCCTTTCAGTTTTCCATATTAGACCTCTTCTTTCTCCCGTGCTGCAGAGCAGATTACAATGATTAATTAAAAGACCCGTTTCTACTCGAACGAATCCCACTCAAAAGGAGTATACATGCTCAAAAATCCCACTGCATGTGTAATGTCTAGTCTAGTATAGACCATTGCATACATCAAACTACCAATTTCACTCACATATGGAACATGAGACATGTCCTCCTCCTCTTCTTTTTTCTTGGGACATTGATCTGTAGATAACTTTACACCTACAGGAATAAGGACCCTGACTAGTTTACATTCATGCATATTAAACCTCTGCAATATTGTCTCCACATAGTTTCTCTGATTTAACCAAAGTTTTTTTTTTTCCAATCTCTTTTAATTTCCATGCCCAAAATAAATTTGCAGCACCAAGATCCTTCATGTCAAATTTAGAGGACAACTGAGTTTTCACATCCTCGATAATCTCCTTGTTGTTTCCTATCAGCAACATGCCATCCACATACAAGACCAAATAAATCAAATGATCACCAATTAATTTAAACTACACCCAGTGATCCTCTTTGTTTCTTTTGAAGCCAAGTCCCAACATATGAGTATCAAATTTTTGATACCAAATCCTTGGTGATTGAACCATACATGCACTTTTTCAGCTTGCATATCAACTCGTTCTTTCCCTTCACAACAAATCCTTTTAGATTATTCATGTAGATTCCTTCTTCCAGATCCCATGTAGGAATGTTGTCTTCACATCCATCTATTCTACTTCAAAATAAAACGCATCAACAACAAATAACAGAAATATAATAGAAGTTAACTTGGCAATAGAAGAAAAAATCTCACCAAAATCAATTCCCTCAACCTCAGAATAACCCTTTGCTACTAACTAAACTTTGTATTTCTCCACTTTTCCTTCTATATTCATCTTCTTTTTAAATACCCATTTGTTGCCAATGGAGTTTCTTCCAGTCGGAAATTCCACTGGATCCTAAGCCTCATTCTTATCCAAGGCTACCATTTCTTCAACCATAGGCTTTTTCCAGAGTTTTCCATCCTCTGAATCCACTGCCTCCCTAAAATTTCTAGGATCATCATCAATAGTAGACAAAGAAAAAATTGAATGTAAATTAGGTGGAGTATACCTTTCTGGTAGCCTTTTTTGCTGCACTGATCTCCTCAATACTTGAGTATGAGGATCTTCTTATTCTTATTCATGTTCTTCTGTAGAGTTTGATTCATTATCCTTTGGTTCAAACTCTATTTTCTTTAGTTCTTCCTTACTTGGTAAGACTTCATGTTTGAAAGCATCCTTTATTTCTCTAAATACCACATCTCATCTATACACAACCTTCTTAGTTTCTTGGTTCCAAATCTTATAACCTTTGAGACCATATTTATACCCAATAAAGATACACTTTTCAACCTTCTTATCTAGCTTACTCTTATTTTCCTTTAGAACATGAACATAGGCCTCATAGAAAAATACCTTGATATGTGTGAGAGAGGGTTTCTTACCAATCCATACCTCATGTGGATTCTTGTCATCCAATGTTGATGAGAGTGATCAATTGACTAGGTAACATGCAACACCCACTGCCTCTACCCATAATTATTTCCATTCTTTTTCATGCACCATTCTTTTTCTATCAACGTCTTGTTCATCCTTTCTGCAACTCCATTATGTTGAGGTGTATATGGAGTAGTGTTTTTCCTTGCTACACCACACTTCTTGTGTAATTCTTCAAATTCATTCCTACGTAACTCTCTACCATTATTCGTCCTCCACACCTTAATTATTTTCTTTGTTTGATTCAACAAGAGCCTTAAACTCATTAAACCTGTCAAAGACTTCAGATTTCTTCATGAGTTAATATATCCAAGTATTCCTTGAGAATTCATCTATAAAAGAGACATAGTACACATATTTTCCCAATGATGGAATCGACACAGTCCAAACATATCATTGTGCACTATCTATAAAATTTCTTCTTCCCTCATTGCACCAGAGGGGAATTTTACCCGATTCTGCTTCCCATATATACAATATTCACAGAAATCAAAATCTAGAGAGAAGTTAGGCATACCTTCAACCATACCTTTACCATGTAGTAGTTGAAGACCCTTCTCTTCGATATGCCCCAGTCTTTGATGCCACAACATAACCTTTTCTCCATAGACTGTAGGAGTTTTTTCTTCTTTAACTCCAATATCAGGAACAATGGAACTATTACACCCATCACTAATAGTTATTCCTTGCAGCTTATACAGAGTTACAAACCGAAATCCATTCAAAAACACCATTTCTCCTCGAACCATCCTACAAGTTTGATTTTCAAATTTTTTTTTACTCCTGCATCGTCCATTTTTCTTACATAAATCAATATTCTAGCCAATACTGGGATGTGAAGAACACCAGGTAGTGTTTTAATCCTTCCATCTATAAGCCTTAACTTGAATTTTCCTCGTCCTATGATTCTAGTTGTCGAGTCATCACCTAGGAAAACATTACCTCCATCATACCTTTCATATTCACAGAACCACTACCTGTGGGGAGTCATATGAGAGGATGCACGTGAGTCAACCAACCATGCCTCATGATATTCATGTGTGCTTGAAGAAGCCAAGTATACATCTCCTCCTTCTTCCTTGGAGGTATTTTCTTCTATAAAGGGAGAACATTCAGATCCCTTCACTTTCTCAATGCTTTTGGATCTACATTGCTTCTTGAAGTGCCATTTTTTTCCACATCTCCAACATACCTTTACAAACTTTCCGGGAGATTTATATCTACCTTTAGACTTAGATCTCCCACTTAAGGACTTATATCTGTTTCTTTCCTAGGAGTATCCTCTTGCAAATAATGCATATGTTCTATGTCCTTCCATGTTCTTCATTTTGATATTATGGTAGCTGCGAGAGGTATTAACCTCTACATGTAACCTTTGACAAGACTAGAATATTTAGAGAAGCAGGAGAAACCCTAAAAAGATGTGTGAGAACCTTATAATACATGTCGTCTTAGCATAATATTTAATATTAAGGTATTATACTCCAGGAAGACAAGTCGGTCCACAGGAAAAAGATAAAAAAAAAATATAATTAACAGAAAGTTAGGTCGACCCAACTAGAAAAGTCACTAGATATATTAGTATAATTAGAGGACATCTTGGCTCATTTTTTCACTCTCTCCCACCCAGAAAACCAGAAACAATGTGCAAGTTTGGAGAAGGAGTGCAGCTCCAACTACTGCAACTGGGATTTTTGGTCTTTGGTTATGGTTTGGATTTTCTGCCTTGGTTATGGTTTGGATTCTTTGTTTGGTATGCTATCTTTGGACAGAAGTACACTACTTTGGTTGGCTATTGGTTATAGGGTTTTCTTCCATAATTATTTTTTCTGTCAAGGTTAAAGGTGCTCGGGGGTGACTACGTGCCTATGGTTAGGTGACAATATTGTTATATTGTCTATGGAAAAATGAGCATATCTCTTTTATTCTAACAAGTTATGGGCCTACACTATATTTATACATTCTAACCACTGGAATATATATTGATAAGTTATTTGTTAAAGCTCGTTGTGGCACTAGTTACAGCTGCAACTAGGTTTTCTAATTATGCAGCTGCAACAAACCCTAATCCTTGTGTTCAAGCACTTCTGGTGAAGCATTTGACCTAATTCCTTGACATCCTAGAGCTCCTAAGCCTAGTGCACCTCTTGGTACCCTCATCTAGCAATAATTCCATGTTTGAATTTTTGGTCAAATTCAAAGTCAAAGTCGAAGGTTGGATGGTCAATGTCAAAGTCAAAGGTTGACTTCTATTCAAATTGATTTTGTGAACAAAGTTGAAACTTTAGAGTTTCTATCTTGTTCTAATCATTGAATCTTGTGATTGAGTTTCTAATCTCTTCTTGTCAAGATGGTATCTAGATTCAAATTGGAAGACAAGTTGGATGATGCTACAAGGTTTCAAAGGTATGCACTTGTATATGCTATCCAAGTAATATCATCTAGAAAAACATGAATTTTTTTGCAGGGAAAGTAATAGAGAACTTGTCCAAGCTGTAATCTTGGATTCATTACATTCAAGATAACAAGCACACCCTCCATAATAGTCGAGGCTTCAGGTTCCAGGTTTGATCAAATTGTTAAGCTATAAATTTGATTATATCAAGGGTGATAGTTGCTACATTAAAAAATGTGAAAACAATCTTTAAAAGGTTCTATTATTTATAGGTGCAATGAATTCCTGATTGCATATGAATACCATTGATATAGATTCTTATTGTACTTGTTTGAAAGATAAACTAACATCTCCTCTAGAGAGATATTTTTTTGTTTTCTCTTGTTGTTCTTGTTCTGGGAAGGTACCCTTATGAAATATGTTTGATAAAAAATCATTGCGAAAAATATTATAGAATAATTTTATAAGGATGATACAACTGCCATATGAATAACAATCAGAATAGATAGAAATAAACTTAAAGAGACTTAGAGGAGTCATACTAAGAGGAAGTCAGTAATCAAAAGGAAACCAGAACAGGCTTGTGACACTTTGCAGAAGGAAAAGAGAGTTGCAACAGACGGAAGCATGGATTGTCTCAGATGGAGGGAGGTGATCATAGAATTCCAAAAGAAGAGCATGCATATTGCTCATTCAGGCATTAATATGGGATTAGGAGGGATCTAATACCCAATGATATGATCCATCAAAAAATAATCCATGAAGACTATGAAGTATATATTCATGCTCTTCATTGGAAGTAGCAGCCATTCGAAAAGAAGCTTTGAGTATCCTTGGTTTTCCTCTACATTTCTATGACGAAAGGAAGAAGTTGGAATCTTCAGGAATGAAGGGCATGGAATCTATAGAAGACTCTATCAACCTCAAAGTTGAAGAACATGAAGATTCCAAGAAAGAAAGAAAGGTCAAAAGAACCAATTGAACCAGTTTGAATCCACTAGATGTAGTCAAGAAGAAGGAATGGAAGGAAGTTGTGATGAAGAAAAATGTATGTGAGAAATTGTGAAAAAGAATTGAGAATTGATAGATACAAGGAAAGAATCATGGCTAGAGGGTTCTCCCAGAAGGAGGGAGAAGACCATGGTGATAGCTTGTTCCAATAACTAGACATACCTCTACCTGAGCCATTATCTCCTGCAGTATCCATGGGTTGGAGTTCACATCAGATGAATGTAAATATTGTTCTTCTCAATAGAGTAATTGAAGAAGAAGCATATGTAGAGAAACCTCAAGGTTTTGAGGTATATAGGAAAGAGACCCTTGTATGCATATGGAAGAAGACCTTGTATGGATTCAAGCAATCTTGGTGTAGAGGCTCTCATGTACAACAGAAGCATGGTGAAAACTTCTTATGATAGAGGAAGTATATTGAAATGGTTCTTCAGAAGTCGGGGATGATGGATTGCAAATCCATGGAAAACTCCCATGATGACAGATCTGAAGAAGTTGAGACATTATGATCCAGTAGACCCGTCTATGTATCGATAATTGATTAGCTCGTTAATGTATTTGGAGAATGCTCTGCCGGATATTTTCCTTGTGGGACGTTTGAGTTATTATATACAGCTGCATGGATTGGGCATGGAGTGAAAATTTCAAAAAGAAGTGATGCTTGGATATGTTTCAGTTTCAAATTTTCCATGATGTCATGGGATAGCAGGAAACATATGTATGTTTCACTCAGAACTGTAGAGGCGTAGTATATTGCATATTGTGATGCTTGTACGGAAGCAGGGTGGCTCCGTAAGTTGGTTTATGGACTGTCTCATCAGGTGTTGAATTCTACTGTGATATATTGTGATGATCATAGCTATGTGAATCTTTCAGAGAACTCGATGTTCCATGACAAGTCGAAGCACATTGAGATGAAGAATTATATTCTCTATGATAAATTCTAGAGGGGAGAAGTAGTTCTCCAATATATCTCCACAGATGAGAAGAAAGTGAATATTTTGGTACAGCCTCTTTCCAAGATGAAAAGTTTGCATACTTAAGGGATAAGATGGGGCTCGTGGAGAAAAATTCCTTATTAAAAAAGGAAGTGATTACTCCCAGGTTGGGAGGGAGCATTAATATGTTATTGATTTATGGATAGTCATTTTCCAGTTCGGAAAATGGTCCAAGTTGGGTAGTTCCTTTCCATTCCAGAAAGTGGTTCTATATTTCTTACAGAAATTCATTCTCTTAATGAAAATGGTCTGATAGATTGTTGATGTACCATAGACAACAATTCCCCTTGTGGCCAGTGTGGGGGAATGGTCTAGGATAGTCATTCTTCTTGGAAGTTACTCTGAGTAGTGGTTAAGTAGAATGGTCTGCCTCATCGGGCAGTGATTATTTTGAAGCTCATAGTTTTGAGCAGTTTCAAAGAATGGTCTGTTTTGGAGGTTGGTACAGGACAGTCATTTCCATAGGAAATGGTCTGGATAGTCATTCCCTAGGGCAAACTGATTCTCTCCAAGTTGCATTATGATTAGTGTCGGAGGAATGGCTCAGTTAGGTGAATGGTCTAGGTTCAGAAATCGAGGACATGCATTCCATAGGGAAAACTCATTCTCTCCAAGTTTCACTATGATTACTACCAGAGGAATGGCCCAGTTAGGTGAATGGTCAATGCTCAGAAACCAGGGACAATTATTCTTCTATTCTTGGGAAGAATAGTCCAGATAGGCCAAGGCTGATATTTTACTTTCTGAGGGAAGATGCTCTTCCAAATGTCACATATGTGAGTGGAAGAATGGCCCAAATGAATAAGTTTGCATCATGATATTGTTTATGTAGGTTGATATTAGATGATATGATTTTTGTGGAGACTGTATGTCTCTAGACAATATTTGTATGCTATTGTGTAAGAATGATTTTAAGGATGGAAATTTATTTTAAAATGTCGAAACCTTGGCGAATCTTACTAATCTTTCATATGCCAACTATAAATGTTTGGCAATATTTTTCTAAACAATTTCAAATTTCTAAGGATTTTATATAGTTTTTATAAAATTTTGGCGATTTTTAAGGTAAAATAATTTTATCCTATAGAATTTGGGTGAATCATTTTTAAAATAGTGAATCTCGTTTTTGGAAAAACCATGGAAAATTAGCCCATGAGCGAAATTTAGCCCCTAAAATCATCCATGCTATTGTGGTGGATGTGATCCACTGGTAGTGACTATGTGTCACTGATTAGTAGGTGTGTGCTACTAGGAGTGGTTGTTTACCACTGGGTAGTAGTTTTTTACTACTATGGATAGACACAGTTGTGTTCTATTGGATGGAATTGTAGCATTTGCATGATATTTTCTAATTTCCAACTAGATGAATAGTCAATGTGCTGGTGGATAGACATTCTCCCTATGGAGAATGGTTCAGGTTGAAAGATGGCTCACGTATCATGGACTAGTATTGTTCTAAGGAACGGGTTGTGGCCCAATTAGAAAAATGGTTCAGGACATATATTCTCCTGAGGCACAATTATTGGCCCGATCAGGTTGAATAGTCTACCCCCTAAGGACATGATGTCCTATAGGAATGGTCTCTATAGACCATAGTGTAGATTTCAACATTTGTTGGGACAATTATTCCTCTAGGTCGTATATTTAGATTACAAGAATGGTCCTTGCATCACTCTGATTGAGTAAGTGACTTATTCAACATCATGCCCGATTACTCAGATAGAGTATGGATTTGAGATATGATGCAGTTGATGCTATCAGATGATACTGATAGTGGTGATGTTTCTCATGAGTTGATCTATGGGATCATGAGATATATTGTGTGGAGATGATTATGCTACCATTTTAATGGTATGTTTGTGCTCAATACCATTTCTTTTAATACCTCCCAAGCTAGGAGAGAGTGTTGATATTATGGTAGTTGTGAGAGGTATTAACCTCTACGTGTAACCTTTGACGAGACTAGAATATTTCGGGAAGCAAGAGAAACCCTAAATAGATTTGTGAGAACCCTAGAAGACATGTTGGCTGATGAAGCCCCCACCCTCACCTGGGTTTCACTGACTTCTCAGTATAAGGATCTTCAAATTCCAGGAGCCGGATCATCTCACAAGGTCCCACTGGACCTTCTGGTTTTGGTTCCACAAGTCTTTTCCTTCAAATTCGGGCCAAATGGATCTCTGGTAGGATCCTGCAGGTTAAGCGCTACCTCCACATGACCCAAGGCTCAAAATTGGGGGCTTATCCCTTGTTCTCCACCCTCTCTGGAACTTCGGAGCTTTCGCGCTCCAGGAGACTCCAATAAACACACCTCACACTTCTCCTGAATCGCAAATTCGTGAAGTTTCAAATCCCTAATGGGATCGATGATTGTGAGTCTTCGCTCAAATCAACAATTGGCTAACCCTTCGGCAGTTCGGGCTTCGAAATGTCTCACCTGCCGCTATATGAAAATTTCTCGGAGAGATGAAATCCAAAGGAGATCTATGGTTCTCCTTAATCCTACTGATCAATGATCTACAAATCTCTTCATGATTTCGAGCTTCGGGATTCTTGCTTGCAACCAACTTTAGATCCTCTGGAGTGGAGGATCCTCGAACCACGACTATCACAAATCAATGCTTTAGGGTGATGACAAGTGGAAGACCTAGATCCTTTTCGGGATTAGAGGATTAGGGGAGTCTCCCGTCGTCGAGCTTCACGAGCTCTCGAACACCATATGAGTAGACCATATATCTACCCTCCACGTGTCCTATTGTAGATCAACGATCCGAAATGGCTTCAACCTTTGGGTGCTTTGGCACCTTCTGCCCCTCGAACCTTTCGAATCTTCTACCTATCGAAACATCTGACTTGTTGATAGCTGTCTATATGATGGGTGACCTGGATGGACTTTGGGACTCTCGTCTCCAAGAGTCCTTACTCCTCCTGTTGTAGTTCCTCTCAAACAACAAACCAACGAAGTGCTAATCTGTTTCTATCTATCACTCCATCCAATGACCAGGGTAGGATTCATACCTCCAGGTCTCCAGAATTCTTAGAACTTCACAAACTCCACCTTGACTCCCTTTGAAGTGCTCACCCACTGAAATGTGTGATCGCACGACACGTGCCCTCTCTGGATCTAATGACCAAAATCAATTCAATCCTTCAGGGGCCTGGGATCCTCGCAACCCACTTCTCTCTGAAGTGCTCGGCCTCCGGGACTCTGGATCTGGTGCCACATGTTCCCTACAAATAGTGTAAATTCTAACCTTTTACAATATCTACTGCAAACAGATATTTAGAAAAAGAACAGAAAAGATACAATGGAAAATACAAACATTACATAGAGATTTTTTCCCTAGAAACCCAAACCGGGAAAACCAACATATTCTATATTATTCATGGTGATACATTGTTTACAATACAATATACATATAGGAGCCAACAACATCCAAAAACCTAACCCAATGACTTGGATTAGTCCAAAACCCTAATTCCTTAACTGGAAA
This sequence comes from Picea mariana, assembly GCA_032191745.1. Lineage (NCBI taxonomy): Eukaryota > Viridiplantae > Streptophyta > Pinopsida > Pinales > Pinaceae > Picea > Picea mariana. Next base: position 76,195 of record JASDQU010101213.1, on the reverse strand, counting down.
TAGAAAACCATCGGCAAAAACCATTTTCCAAAAAATCACCTAAATACATGACATGTTTTTTGAATCAGGTGTCAGGACAAAATCTTTCGAACTTGAAGACTTAGAAGGGATTTGACCCTTGACATCTGCCTGACATTGCTCCTTTGCTCAAACTCTGATAAAACCCCCTTTTACCTTAGAATAATTTTGACACTTATGAAGTGTTTCGGCCCTTTTGAACTCCTTGAAAGGGATTTCCAACAAAGAATCGATATACTCAAATGAGTATATGTGTGCACTCCTTGTGTAGCCTATGTAACACACCTCTATCTCTCCTGAGCTTTAGAGTCTTTCCTGACTCCTAGTCTGAGCGCTACTTGTGTGGGCAATATGTGCTATAGTCTTCTCTTCTTCTCCCTCTGTGCACTTTGCCTCCCTGCTGATTAAGGATCTTCAATGATTTCAAAGGCTCGACCCTTTAAGCTTCTTCTGCAAGCTAACTGCTTGGCCTCCACCTGCACTACTTCTCTTGATCTTGAACTTGATTTAGAATTTAAAAGGGCTCGACCCTTTGAACATTTCTCCCCTGCAAGGCTGTCATCTTAGCCTCCACTTGTGTTCTTGAGCTTTTAATAACTTCAAGGGAATTCAACTTTGGCACACACCTGTTGGATCATGTTTTCATTGATTAAAATTGTAAGTCATTTTCTAAATTGTCGTTCCCTTTGGGAAAAAATATTTTTTCATGAGGTGAGGAATACAAATCTCAACAGTTTAGAATTGTACGTGTTCCAACATTCATTATGTCAAATGAAGTCATTAATATCTGATGCATAGATAAAGATGGATCGATGTGGTTTCATTGATATATGATGCATAGATGAAGATGAATTGATGCATTAATGTTCATGGGTTATTCCAATATGGATTGATGTAAAGATGAATCATTGTTGTTTTGTCATGTTTTATAGGAAGTACAAATGGATGAACTCCAAAGTGGTCCCCTTATAGTGAAATCCCTCACGGGAAGACGCTTTGCAATCGAGTTATCCTAGAAGTATGGTTAGAGAACCCATACTTAATTTTGGAATAATGAGATGAAGATCAGTGAATTTGTTAGTGAAACTATCCTATATGGATAGTTCTTGTCATTCCATTTCCGATGGTATGTGGAACGTCACATAAATCCTCACGGTTTGATAGTTATGGCCTTACGAAGTTGGAGGACCCTCATATGATGGCTAGAAGCCCCAAAAGGTCAAAGAAGTCAAAGTTCTTACAAAGAAGAAATTATTTAAATAATAAAGTGAAGTGATAAATTCAAAGAGGATTATTTAAATAATAAAGTAAATAGAGAACTTTCTAATTATGAAAAGTGGTTATAAGAGGGTTAACCCTAAAATGAGGAAAGTGGGTTAAGTGGACAAGTGGAAAATTGGACAAAGTTGGACATAGGTGACTATGTGGACAAAGTGGCCAAGAAGATGCTTCTAAGGAAGCTACTTGGAGAGTATAAATAAGAGGCAAGGGTCTCTTGTAAAAATATCTCTTGAGCATATATTGAAGATTTATTCTAAGAGAGAGATTGACTGGAGGATCTCATGGATGCATCAAAGTTTTCTTAAGTCTGAGATCTTCACGGTGAATGTTTTGGAAGTTCAGAAACCCTAGTTTCTGAAGGAGTACTTGAGCAGTAGTGGGCCAAAGCGTGTACATACGTGGGCTACAGTGATCCAAAGTGCGTACACACGCAAGCTGAAGGAGGTTAGAGCACGTAAAGTTGGAGGAAGTCATGAATACTTGAGTATGAGTTGGTGCCAGGTTCTTTAAGGATGAAGCAAGTTCCAGATCTGCATTCTATGGGCTCAGATCTGCCATAAACGTTCTGGTATGGGTACATAAATGTCTTGATGGATAGTCTTGCTTATTATATGGTGAATTCTTAAGGCATTCTTGGTATGGTTGTTTTGATATGATTATGTTGGTTGATTGATAGAGTGAGAAGCACTCTTATGATTCAGTACTAATATGGTTTCCATAGTATACTGGTTACTTATGATTGAGTGACATTCATATTGTATGGTTGAGGAGCATGAGTAAGTTGTTGGAGAGAATAGATGTGTTGTGATTGGTTATGGTAAATATTGGACAGTGAAGGGTGGAAGAGGATGTGATAGAGTATGCAAAAGATATGAGTTTTCATGGAGAGATAAAACCCTAGATCTTAAGGAGGCATACACAGGTTGCAGTACAGATAGGCTGCATACATACGTGAGTTCTACTACAGGTAGGGCGCATACATACGCGTGTTGCACTACCGATAGATAGTGTACCTGTTGATAGATTGGTATCTATTGAGGATTGAATCCTCTTCTCAATTGGTGATGAGTTGTATAAGCTGAGTCTTGCATTGCATAGTTGGTGCTCTTGTGGAGTTGTAACTCTATTCGGTTTTTGTTGATAAACCCAAGGATTGTAGTCCATAATAAAAATAAAATTGTACATACATCTTGTGTTCTTTGTGTTTCTTGTGGTGATGACTTGTTGATGATATATGTTGTTATTATCTGTTTTTGATATATGTTCACATACAAATGATTATAAATGACAGTAATGAGTGATGAGTACATGGTGATTGTTAACTAAGGATTTTTGTGAAGGGAAGTTGAAAAAGAACCCTACATCGATTCACACCCCCCCCCTCTCAGTGTGTTCGGTGTGTCCAACAATTGGTATCAGATAAGGACTTCACTATAATCCTTCACAAGCTTGGAGGAGATCCATGGACACACAAATGGATGATGAATTTCCAATCCTTGATGAGGAAAATTATTCAAGATGGAGAATATAAATGAAAGTGCATTTGAAGGAAAAAGGAATGGGTGTTTGGAAAGTAGCCATTGGTGGATTAGTTCCCTTGAAGAACAAGTCAAAGTTTGCAACTCAAAGGGAAGAAAACAAGAATGATGCATTGGCTCTCAAGACCATTCTTAGTGGACTCTCAAGTTCTATCAAAGAAAGCATGGGACAATGCACTTCCGCCAAGGATCTATGGCTAAAGCTAGAGAAGAAATACCAAGTCAAAAAGGAAGACACAAAAGACAACTCCATCCAGAACAATGAAGGTAAAGAATCTCCAAAACCTCTGATTGCAATGATTCTAAATGTGATGATGTTTAATGTTTCTTTACATGTGAGGAAGTAGATCTAGAAATAGTTTGTGAAGAATCAAATGATGATTATCCCATGGAAGAAGTAGAAGAAGAACTTTCAAAGCTTAAAAATAAAGTTGATTGGGGTCTATATGAATACAACTATGACCATAGTTATACAT
>JASDQU010101213.1:47542-64325 GCA_032191745.1 Picea mariana | reverse complement strand
GGCATATTATATTAGTAATGTTATTTTATTTATGTCGGCTTTAGGCCATTAGTTTTAATTATACCTCCTAGTCTTCTATATATACCAAGGAGACATTTTCATTTTGAATCATCTGGTACTTGATCATTTAAGTGGGGTAAAAGGAGGTTGCCCCCTCGAAGAGGCTTATTATCTGAAATTATCTCTTTTTCAAGGCATTGAGTACTTTTTATGAGGTTTTTCTATGCTATATTGATATTTGGTTCTTAACACACTTCTAGTACATGTATTTTTGGATGCTTAGTATTTGTTGTAGTGAATGGAGGTTGAGGAAGATCTATTATGATACATTGGCTGGTACATATTTGAGTCCCATTGATATATCTTATGATGTATTGTTGGAGGCATATTTATTGGATATATTGGTACATGCTTTTGGCATGTTTTTGAGCTACATATTGGGACATGTAGTTGATGAGTTGATGAGGTAGTCATGTTGTGCATCATTGATGAGTCATAGCTTGATTTATAGTTGATGCATGATTGCCACATGTTTTATGGTGGATATGTCATACATGTACGAGGACACATCTTGATTGTAGTTCATCTTATTGTGGTGTGGTGCATGGTTGATGCACTTGATTGGTAAAAGTGGTGATATATGTTTAGTGCAATGTTGATGCACTCATAGATGGTATATGGGGGATAGTACTTGACCAAAGGACATTGTTACACATTATTTTGGTCACTCTAGTGATGTCTCTATAGTTATGTGTTTAGGCTCTCATAAGGACCTTTTGCCTGAGAAAAGTGATTGTTGTCTTCTTCTACAAAACATATTTTTAAGATGAGTTCGCAGGATACATGTATTGTAGGGTGTGAAAACCCTGATTCTCGTAGGCTACTCTATACTTGGATTGCGAGGTGTTCACAGTTTGCTCTATAAGCAAGGTGAGAACCTGCTTCAAAGCTTAAAAGGGAGAAGAGGTTACGAAAGTTCTAGAAGAGGATCTTCTAGAAAATGAGTTGGCATTGGCATGGTTGGCATCCTACTGAACTCTCAGATTTAGTGGGATCATCCTCATCCCCTTAACAATCTCTCCTTCTCCTATATAATGAAAGGTTTCTCAAGGAAGAGGTTAAGCAAGATTGAATAGAGAATTTATGAAAGAATATATTTAGAATTGCATGAGGAATCATGTTTGAATTGATGCTTGAGGCCTCTATTTGTCCATCAAACCATAGTGGATCTTCTTCATGCAAGTGTGGAGCAAGTGTGTGTGTTGGAGCAAAGGACCACTGAAAGGAAGCTTGCGACATCAAGGTAATCTGGTTGTATCTTCTACATTCATTTAATATAATACAGTGGTATGTCCCTTTCCCATAAAATCACTCTTATTTTATTATATGACTCCTTGATCACATGTTTAGGTTTTCATTGAATGTATTATTGTTGCTTTCACCTTGGTCGGTTTGTGTCATTGTAGATATGATATCACAAGTCTACCAAAGCGAAGCAGGGACAACAAAGACATAAGGAAGCGATATCTAAAGGTATGTCACTTATTCCTTCTTCAATGACAAATTCAATGATTGTAACTTAGGGGAAGCATTATGTCTTGTCCTGTTTTGTTCTAGATCTAGGTGGATCTATGGAGATCTGTTAGTGTTCGCATATATCGATTTATCCTATAACAAAATTGGCGAATCCACTAGGGAAGTGACTCATTTTGTGGTTTTTGTTGGCCATTTTCTCTTAGCCTACTCTTTTTTATTTCCAACCAGTCTCTGAGTTTGTGGGAGATCCATATAGACTCTCTGGATCTAGAAGTTCACTCAAAAATTTTGACCTATTTTCAAATTTTCCTTGACTACAAACATTCTCGCACTGTACCTCTCTATAGCCTGCGAGAACCATTGATTTTCGCACCCTACTGTTCAGTCCAATGCGACCTTCTCGCACTCTGCCAGTGTCTCGACTACGAGAATTCCTAATTTTCGCACTGTACCCCACTACTAGGCTGCGATCGCATTTGTAAAAGTTTTGGATTAGGTCTTCTTGTCTTTTTTATGCCCAGATTTGTTTGTTTACCTGGGAAGAACTTCATTTGCCAGTGTTTGATTGTTTCTTGACTTCAAATCTTGCGGTTGATTGGTTTTCGGAGATCGAAAACTCTTCTTAATCATTTTTTCCAGTTTTTACTTCTTGACCTTTTATCAACAAGGGTATAATATTTGATTATGAGATCTGAGTGCTTGTTTGGTCAAAAGTCTTTGATTGAATTAAAAGTTGGGATTAATTGTTCTTTTAGATTGCTTGTTGCTTGGAAAGTTCTTTGTCCATGTGCATTTGAAGAGACCTTTTCTTGTCAATTTTTTATTTTTATCTCCATTGAAAGATCGATTTGGGTGTTTGTTGATTATTTTATTTTCATTGGTTGCTTACCCCTTCTTAGTTCCATCCCTATTTTTTGGTTTCTAAAAAAAAAAAAAATAAAGTCTTTTTATTTTAAGCAATCATTTATTCAGAAAATATTGGCGTTAAAATATTGAAAGAGAATGAATGGTGAATCTACATTGTCAATGATTGTTTGCTACTACATTTAAAAAGAGAATTGTATATCGTAGTTTGCATTGTTCCAGAAAACTCCTTTTTCCCTGCTGTAGATAGAATTCATCGAGCGAAAGTTTGTATCATTCATTTCTATTTACACATTGTTGGGTCAAAGTCTTACACAACATCGGTTTCATTTTCGTCCCCTCTTGAGTAACAACAACCTTTAATAATATTGCGCAACTTTAAAATTCAACTAGTAACATTTTCTAGGGCTCTTTTGCACCAACATTAGCTAGGCTAGAGCTTTGAAATAGGCAGTGAGACATACTCTCCCAAGCGCAAAACACACAATACTATCTTGTGATAGGGAGTGTCGAATTCCGTTTGCAAAATTTTGTCCTGGGAAGCCCTTCTCACACAAGGGTCAAACCTGAGGTCGCATTGAGATTGACAGAATTACTCACCCTGCTTTGTTGATCTCGATGTAGAGATTGCACGTATTATAGGGGTCGCTTGAAGGTATACCCACAATTATGAGTGGAAGCCTCTCAAGTTGATTTCGGGCTAGATACCCTGCCCTTGTGTGTGGATCGGACTTTCGACTATTTCCCCAGGCATATTTGTTGTTGGCGGTAACTTTAGTAGCCTATCTTCTTAGAGTCTTACACAAGGAGACTATGGAGGGGTAAGTCTTCACAGTACCTGGAATCGATGTTGGCCAGACTCACTCGAGCTCTATGGAGGGTATACCCATGATTATGTGTCGGAGCTTCCACCAAGGTGTAAGTCCGTTAAGCAGGTCGTCAACGTAACTTTTCCACCCTAGACCAACCTCTTCTTGTCTTGATGTCACGACATTGGATTTCATCACCAACTAGTGACTTCGGAAAAGGAAGGTCTTGTTTTCTTGGTTTTGATTCCTAGATTTTACTAGCGTGTGTTGTTTGTTTCCATAAGTTGGCCATAGAATTTCTTTCGTAATATTTTAGCTCGATCACCATTGACCCTCCACGCCACTCACGTAGAATGCAAGGACTACCCCTAGAAGATATGGAAGGTTCTCAACCCTTGCCTACCAACTCACTGGAGGGATCTCCTCAACAGAGTGAAGTCCAAGACATTTCCACTCCACGAGTGGAAAGAACTCACTCTTTAGAACAATTCCAAATTACAGATTCTCGAGAGGGCTTGCGACTTCCTCCTGACTCTGTGAGACGTATTGTTCGAGTGAATTCATCCAGAGAAATTTTTGTTGAGTCTTCTGAATTACCAATCGGACCTTTCACAGGCCCTGAAGGTCAGGATCCTTTTTAGACTATTGGCATTTCTAAACGGGATCTCTTTGGCTCAGGAGCAGGCGTTGATATCACTGTCACACCTGAGCTACTTGAAACATTTGATCTAGATGCGATACCTTTTACTACTGCCTATTATTTCCCTGGTTCATATGCTCAGCCTACCAACCATATCTTTACTATCCCCCTCCAAATGGCCCATTATACAATCGTCCCAGATACTACGAATGGTCACAAAGCTTTGGAATGTAGATATTATGCAAGGCGAGATAGTGAAAGATTTCATAGCACCCTAAGGCGTTGGATATGTAATCAAGTAGGACATGTTGCTGCTCATTGTCACACCCTGAGATGCTACAGTTGTAGTGGATTTGGCCACAAATCCCAGGATTGTTGGAACATAAGAAGACTGCCCATGAGAAGTGCTTTATATAGCATGAATAGAAGAAATCATGAAGTTAGGAAGGAAGACATTTTTGAAAACATGGAAGCTCAAAGTTTAAGTTCTGAGAAGTTAGGAAACCTTTGGAAGTGGGTGAAGAAGACTGATCAATCAGAACAGAGTGGCATCCTTAAGGGAAGCTCAAGTTTGAAATCTTCTGAAGAATATGTGGGCTACATTGGTAACAGTCGCGTACATATGCAAGATGACCTATTAATAGGTCATGTACATACACGAGCTATCTGTACAACAGGTCACATACATGTGGTAAAATCCTTGGGTAGTAGGCTATGCAAATGGGTTGCAGCTTAATGTGATGGTATAACTTATGTTACGGGGTCTGACATGGTTTGTTGCAGGGTCTGACATGGTTTGTTGTAGGTTTTCATGATTATATGTTGGCATACATAATTGTTGTATGTATGGTGGTGACATATGGTTGAGTGTTGAAATTCTATCCTTGATGCATGGTACTAAGCCTAGAGTGTGGATTGAGACACCTTTTTTGTTGAGGAACAATGTTGGTTGTGACAGTGAAGTTACGACACATTGGTTATGAGATATATCATGATGATGCTAGCTAGAGATGTCATTAATCTATTGAGGCACACTTCTAGTACATGTATTTTTGGATGCTTAGTATTTGTTGTAGTGAATGGAGGTTGAGGAAGATCTATTATGATACATTGGCTGGTACATATTTGAGTCCCATTGATATATCTTATGATGTATTGTTGGAGGCATATTTGTTGGATATATTGGTACATGATTTTGGCATATTTTTGAGCTACATATTGGGACATGTAGTTGATGAGTTGATGAGGTAGTCATGTTGTGCATCATTGATGAGTCATAGCTTGATCTATAGTTGATGCATTATTGTCACATGTTTTATGGTGGATATGTCATACATGTACAAGGACACATCTTTATTGTAGTTCATCTTGTTGTGGTGTGGTGCATGGTTGATGCACTTGATTGGTACAAGTGGTGATGTAGGTTTAGTGCAATGTTGATGCACTCATAGATGGTATATGGGGGATAGTACTTGACTAAAGGACATTGTTACACATTATTTTAGTCACTCTAGAGATGTCTCTACAGTTATGTGTTCAGGCTCTCATAAGGACCTTTTACCTGAGAAAAGTGGTTGTTGTCTTCTTCTACAAAACATATTTTTAAGATGAGTTCGTAGGCTACATGTATTTTAGGGTGCGAAAACCCTGATTCTCGCAAGCTACTCTATAATTGGATTGCGAGGTGTTCGCAGCTTGATCTATAAGCAGGGTGTGAACCTGCTTCAAAGCTTAAAAGGGAGAAGAGGTTACGAAGGTTCTAGAAGAGGATCTTCTAGAAAATGAGTTGGCATTCACATGGTTGGCGTCCTACTGACTTCTCAGATTTAGTGGGATCATCCTCATCCCCTTAACCATCTCTCCTTATCCTATATAATGAAAGGTTTCTCAAGGAAGAGGTTAAGCAAGATTGAATAGAGAATTGATGAAAGAATAGATTCAGAATTGTGTGAGGAATCCTGTTTGAATTTATGCTTGAGGCCTCTATTTTTCCATCAAGCCATAGGGGATCTTCTTCATGCAAGTGTGGAGCAAGTGTGTGTGTTGGAATGAAGGACCACTGAAAGGAATCTTGTGACATCAAGGAAATCTGGTTGTATCTTCTACTTTCATTTAATATAATACAGTGGTATGTCCCTTTCCCATAAAATCACTCTTATTTTATTACATGACTCCTTGATCACATGTTTAGGTCTTCATTGAATGTATTATTGTTGCTTTCACCTTGTTCAGTTTGTTTCGTTGTAGATCTAATATCACAAGGCTACCAAAGCGAAGCAAGGACAACAAAGACATAAGGAAGCGATATCTAAAGGTATGTCACTTATTCCTTCTTCAATGACAAATTCTATGATTGTAACTTAGGGGAAGCGTCAAGTCATGTCCTGTTTTGTTCTAGATCTAGGTGGATCTATGGAGATTTGTTAGTGTCCACATATACTGATTTATCCTATAACAAAATTGGCGACTCCACTAGGGAAATGACTCATTTTGTGGTTTTGTTTGGCCATTTTCTCTTAGCGTACTCTTTTTCATTTCCAACCAGTCTCTGAGTCTATGGGAGATCCATATAGACTCTTTGGACCTAGAAGTTCACTCAAAAAGTTTAACCTTTTTTCAAATTTTCCTTGACTACAAACAATCTCGCACTATACCTCTCTATAGTTTGCAAGAACCATTGATTTTCGTACCCTACTATTCAGTCCAGTGCAACCTTCTCACACCCTGCCAATGTATCGACTACGAGAATTCCTATTTTTCGCATTGTACCCCACTACTAGGCTACGAAGGCATTTGTAAAAGTTTTGGATTAGGTCTTCTTGTCTTTTTGATGCCCAGATTTGTTTGTTTACCTGGGAAGAACTTCGTTTTCCAGTGTTTGACTATTTCTTGACTTCAAATCTTGCAGTTGATTGGTTTTCGAAGATCGAAAATTCTTCTTAATAGTTTTTTCCAGTTTTTACTTCTTGACCTTTTATCAACAAGGGTATAATCTTTGATTTTGAGATATGAGTGCTTGTTTGGTCAAAAGTCTTTGATTGAATTAAAAATTGGGATTAATTGTTCTTTTAGATTGCTTGCTGCTTGGAAATTTCTTTGTCCATGTGCATTTGAAGAGACCTTTTCTTGTCAATTTTTTATTTTTATTGAAAGATCGATTTGGGTGTTTGTTGAGTATTTTATTTTCATTGGTTGCTTACCTCTTCTTATTTCCATCCCTATTTTTTGGTTTAAAAAAAAAAAAAAAATTAAAGTCTTTTTCTTTTAAGCAATCATTTATTTAGAAAACATTGGCGTTAAAATATTGAAAGAGAACGAATAGTGAATTTACATTGTCAATGATTGTTTGGTACTACATTTAAAAAGAGAATTGTATATCGTAGTTTGCATTGTTGCAGAAAACTCCGTTTTCCCTGCTGTAGATAGAATTCATCGAATGAAAGTTTGTATCATTCATTTCTATTTACACATTGTTGGTTCAAAGTCTTACACAACATCGGTTTCATTTATGTCTCCCTCTTGAGTAACAACAACCATTAATAATATTGCACAACTTTAAAATTCAACTAATACTATTTTCTAGGGCTCTTTTGCACCAACATTAGCTAGGCTAGAGCTTTGGAATAGGCAGTGAGACACACTCTCCCAAGCGCAAAACACACAATGTTATCTTGTGATAGGGAGTGTCAAATTCCATTTGCAACATTTTGTCCTGGGAAGCCCTTCTCACACAAGGGTCAAACTTGAGGTTGCATTGAAATTGACAAAGTTACTCACCCTGCTTTGTTGATCTCGGTGTAGATATTGCATGTATTATAGGGGTCTCTTGAAGGTATACCCACAATTATGAGTGGAAGCCTCTCAAGTTGATTTTGGGCTAGATACCCTGCCCTTGCGTGTGGATCGGACTGTCGACTATTTCCCCATGCATCATTGTTGTTTGTGATAACTTTAGTATCCTATCTTCTTAGAGTCTTACACAAGGTGACTGTGGAGGGGTAAGTCTTCACAGTACCTGGAATCAACGTTGGCCAGACTCACTCAAGCTCCTTGGAGGGTATACCCACGCTTATGTGTGGAAGCTTGCACCAGGGTGTAAGTCCGTTAAGCAACTCGTCAACGTAACATTTCCACCCTAGCCCAACCTCTTCTTGTCTCGATGTCACGACGTTGGATTTCATCACCAACTAGTGACTTCAGAATAGGAAGGTCTTGTTTGCTTGGTTTTCATTCCTAGATTTTACTAGCGCATGTTGTTTGTTTCCATAAGTTGGCCATAGAATTTCTTTCATAAGATTTTAGCTCGATCACCATTGACCCTCCACGTCGCTCATGTAGAATGCAAGGACTACCCCCAGAAGATCTAGAAGGTTCTCAAACCTTTCCTACCAACTCACTGGAGGGCTCTCCTCAACAGAGTGAAGTCCAATACATTGCCACTCCACGAGTGGAAGGAACTGACTCTTTAGAACAATTCTAAATTACAGATTCTCGAGAGGGCTTGTGACTTCCTCCCGACTCTGTGAGACATATTGTTCGAGTGAATTCATCCAGAGAAATTGTTGTTGAGTCTTCTAAATTACCAACCAGACCTTTCACAAGCCCTGAAGGTCAAGATCCTTTTTGGACTACTGGCATTTTTATATGGGATCTCTTTGGCTCGGGCGCAGGCGTTGATATCACTGTCACACCTGAGTTGTCCAAAACATCTGATCTAGATGCGATACCTTTTACTACTGCATATTATTTCCTTGGTTCAGATGCTCAATCAACCGACCATATCTTGACTATCCCCCTCCAAATGGCCCATTATACAATGGTCCTAGATACTATGAATCTTCACACCGGGAATACAGTGGCTAGGAAATCTCCCATTGGCACACCTAGACCTACCCCATCCCTTCCCTCCGGATATAATCCATTGAATGCTTCTATTCTCGTTCCTACACAAATCCCATCCAGGACTCCTGGCATTTCCACTCCTTCTGGGCACCATCTTTTTCTTGGTTTTATTTTGACACTTCCTTGGCCCCCTTCTAGAGGATCTCTTCCATCCCCTATCAGAGGAACTGACCCTAGTGGCACCACCCAGTCTTTCACACCTAATTACTAGATTCATGTTGGTGGACAATTTCACCCTGGAGGCCAAACACAATCCCCTTTTGGAGGTCAAATACCAATTGGGACACAACCCCTGATTGGGGCGCAACCCCCACCTACCCCACCCTATGGAAAGAACATACCTGTAGCCTTGGCCCAGTATTGGAACCATCTTATTCAAAATAATCCTCAATCGACTGGGGGCAACAACCTCAAGCTAGCTCTTTCATACTGCCTAGTACAGGCCAACCATATCCAGGTCCATCCAATCCCATTTGGGGCTCGAACACTTGACCCAACATCCATGTTCAAGGGAACAACCCTAACCAATAAAACCCTATAAATTGCATGCCTCCACACCAACAACCGAATCTGCCCAGATCTTCGCATTATATGCATATTGCTTATGGTCCTACTAGTGTACCTACGAGACTTCCTCCCCAAAGTCACTAGTACCCCCACGTGAATAGATAGTTACCCTTCTTAGCCACCCTGGACCTCCCTGATCTATCTAGAATTTTAAATGATCCTATTAGTCACTCTCCTCAATGGCCCCTCATACCGGCCAAACTACCATCAGACATTCCTAAGTTCGAAGGTAAACCGGGAGAGGACCTGAACAATCATGTAATGACTTTCCACCTTTGGTGTTCATCCAACTCTTTGATGGATGAATTTATTCAATTACATCTTTTTCAACGAACTCTCACGGGTTCCGCCGCGAAGTGGTATATATAATTACCACGAGGTTTCTTCACTGACTTTAACACCCCTGCCATGGATTTCCTCATCCACTACCAATTACCAATCCGTTATGAAATGGAAACCGAAATTTTGAGTTCTTTCAAACAAACCAAATCCACTCATATCTCTGATCACATTCATGAGTGGTGACGGAGATGACGTCTCATCAAACTCGAGATTCCCAATTAGTTACTGGCAGAATGATTCACGAAATCATTCTTGAATGAAATTGCTCATGACATCTCCATGGGTGGAGTTGTCACAGAAGAATAGGCGATCAGTCGTGCTCAATACCTTGACCTCATTTACTCATAAATGGGTACTCTTTACGATTTACTCCCTAACGCACCTTGTCCTTCTACTACTGCTACTTCAACTACTCTTGTTGCTTGTCATGCAGTTGATGGTGTGATTGGCACTTTCCATGCCCAACCCCACTCCGCACAAGCCTCTACCACCAACCCCAAGTCCGTTGCTTCTAATGTTCAACATGCTTCATCTCCTACTCCTCCCTCCAACAAGACTTCTGAGGTGAACTCTATTCAATCTACCCCTGCCGAAAAGAATAAATCCAAAAAAGGGAAGGGTAAGAATAAAGAGGATAAAAATAATCCGCAATCTGAGAAGACCAAAACACAACCTATTGACGATAAGGATAACCGCAAACCTCGATACCCTTGTCTTATCTGTGGTGATGATCACTACACTAAGGATTGTCCAAGACAAGCCGAGGTTACTAAGTTCCTTCAAGCGAACCCGAAAACGCCTACTCCGGCCATGTTGTCACAACCCTTCCCTTCTCAACAACAGGCCCAATTGGTCATTCACGACCAACCTTCCCCCTCCACTACATCCTATGTCTTCATGTGCACAAGTGATTCAAAGAAGAATGAAATCACACTTACCACTCAAGCCAAATATTATTTTTCCTCCAAAAAGAAGGTTGATGAAATATCTCCTTTGTTGGTCCAAGCATCTCCCTTGACTCCACCTACCGATGGTCCTCTTCATCTCGAACGATCGAGCCTAGATACAGTTCTTCACCCTCCCCCAAAGGGTGTTGTTTGAAAGTCTTCTTTCAATCCTCATGCGCGTGATGCCCAGAACTATAGTATTGTAGAAGATCTGGCCCAAGCACTATCAGCAATGTCAGCCCTCGAAGTCCTTCAGAGTTGTCCTACACAATGGAAGGAACTGTTGAAAGCAATTGGTGGAATCGACCCTACGGATACAAATTTAATCATTTTTTACTTGGAAGATAACATTCCAAGGTTACACCCTCAACTCACATTCCAAATACAAGTTATTGTTTTCGACAAGAACATTTGTAGAACAGTTATTGATGAGGGTGCCTCGATGTGTGTCATGTCTATCGCCTGCTAGAAAGCCATCAGCTCTCCTCCCTTAACTAAATCACACAACATGCTCAAAGCCTTTAATGGCTCTGGATTTAAGCCTTACAGTGTCCTCCCTTCGTTGCCTATTACATTAGAAATCAAAACGGTCAACGTTGAAGTTGAGGTCTTTGACGCTCCTCTCGATTACAACCTTCTACTTGATTGTAGCTGGATCAATTCCATGCGTGCAGTTGTGTCCACTCTTTTATGTGTTGTATGTTTCCCACATCAGGGAAAAGTAATTATGGTGGACCAATTGGCCTTCTTTAACTCTGATACACGTACCATCAATGTACCTTTCATTGCGAAAACACCCCCTAGATATGAGAATGTCGGTGTGGGTCTTCTTAAAGATTACTCTTTGATGGGTACTTTCCCCATTCCACCACCCGATGTTCCACATCCGTTTTTTGTCTCGATCAACATGCTTTCCACCTCTGTTCAAGAAACCCCTGCGTCTTATGACCCATGAATAGTACCCAACCACATTGATCATCTTCGCTATGGTGACCAAATGCCTTTGAGTCCAGTCGAATCCGCTTATCAAGCCATTCAATCAACAACCCCTTCTACCCCCTCTCTTGGTGATCTATCTCCGGATCCATTCCGTGTCATTTTTCCTACAGACGAGATGATTATGCATGTTATGTCCATGGAAGATACCCCTTGGGATGATGGACATCATCGTTCCATTCTCTTCCTGGAACAACACACCATTGAGAGTTACCAACGGATCTCGACTTCGTCAACCATTGTCATCATTTCTACCATTCCCGAGTCTACACACGATGTGTTCTACGAAGGGAACTTAAGTAATATCTCACCCACCATCCCCCTCGACATATCCATTAAACCTAGAGTTGTCGAAAATGTGCATATCGAAGCTTCGTGTTCCAATGATGAAGTTCTCACCTACAAGTCTCTTTTTCAATAATTCTGTGATGTCTTCACATGGAGCTATGAAGAAATGCCAGGTATTGACCCCAACATTGTTGTACACGATATTAAGACATACCTGGGTGCTAAACCCATCTGACAACAACTTCGTCCGGTCCACCCGCGTAAAGCAGCTGCTATCAAGCTTGAAGTTGAGAAACTTCTTAAAGATGGCTTTATTTACCCTGTGGCTCTAACTAACTGGGTTTCCAATCTTGTTCTAGTTAACAAGAAACAAGGTACAATCTGTGTGTGCATTGATTATAGGGATATTAACAAAGCTTGTCCTAAAGACAACTTTCCCACCCCCTTCGTTGACCAAATCATTGACGATTGTGCCAGGAGTGAAATCTTCTCTTTGATGGATGGTTTCTCTGGATATAATCAAATCAATATTGTACCCTCCGACCAACACAAGAACGCTCTTATTTGTCCTTGGGGAACTTTTTCCTACCGGAAACTACCCTTTGGTTTAAATAATTCTGACACGACTATTCAATGTGCTATGTCTTATGCCTTTCATGATATAAAGCACATTGTCCAACCATATCTCGATGACCTACCAGCTCATTCCATGCATCATGTAGATCATCCAACACACCTCCGAGCCATTTTCCTTCACTGTCGGTTTTACCGTATACGCTTAAACCCGCACAAATGTGTTTTTTGTGTAGAATCCGGCCGACTTCTAGGCTTTGTTGTTTCACGTCAAGGGATCAGGGTAGATCCTTTAAAGGTTGAGGAGATTTTCAATCTCCCTCCTCCTTCCTCACTTCTCCAGCTACAAAGTTTGCAAGGGAAGTCAAAATTTCTACATCATTTCATCCCAAAATACGCTGAGTTAACCCTCAGATTTACTCGACTGCTCAAGAAAGGTTCTGAGTTTGTATGGGATACAACTGCCAACAAAGCTTTCGATGCTCTAAAACTGACTTTAACCTGTACCCCACTATCTTTCCCACCCAATTATAGTCGAGATTACTTCATGTATCTCACAGCCTCGGACTATACCATTCCTATGGTTCTAGTCCAGGAGGATGATTCTCATGATGAACATGTCATTTATTATTTGATTCAGAGTCTCACGACTACTAAAGCCAAGTATTTACATGTTGAAAAACTGGCCTTGGTAGCTGTACAAGCTATCCAACGATTTCGACACTATATCCTTTTACGTAAGACTACTATGATTTCCAACTGCAACCCTATGCAACACATTCTTACACGCCAATTGCTAGGGGGAAAATACTCCAAATGGATTGTAATACTCCAAGAGTTTGACTTAGAATTCAAACGTGCTAAGTCCAAGAAATCCTTGGTGTTTGCTGAATTGATATGTGACCTTCCCTGTTCTAAGACGAAAAATGTAGCAGAGTATTCATTACCCGATGAATCCATTTTTCTGATCAGTTTCGATGACCTTTGGTATGGGAATATCATTATATATCTCCAGACTTAGACTTTTCGGCCCAATTTGTCTAGTACCGACCGTCGTCAAATACGTTACCAAGCCCGTCAGTATATTATCCTCGGTGATACTCTTTATCGTCGTGGGATTAACTCTATTTTTCATCGATGCCTCACATTTGACGAAGCTGAGAAATCCTTGAATGAATGCCATTATGGAGCATGTGGTGGTCACAGGTCTGGGTATGATGCTGCCCAAAATATCTTATGAGCTGGGTATTTTTGACCTTCTTTATTCAAAGATTGCATTCTCACTGTCCAAAAATGCCACTCTTGCCAAACATACGACAACAAAATACTATCACACCCTACTCCTCTACACCCTGTAGTCTCCGTTGGACCTTTTGCGAAATGGGGTATCGATTTCATGACATGTCACCCTAACTAGGCCAAGGGGCATGGATACATTATTGTAGCCGTAGATTATTTTACGAAATGGGTCGAGGCGATGCCTACATTTGATAATACCGGCAAGACTGTAGCACTATTTATATTCAATCACATCATTGCTCGGTTTGGTGTTCCTAAAGCTATCGTTACTAATCACAGTAGCCACTTTAGAAACTTCATGATGTCAGAACTCACCGAAAAGTTGGGTCTTCTCCATAGAAACTCAACATCCTATTACCCATAGGCCAATGGCCAGGTTGAAGCAATAAACAAAATCCTCATTACCATGATTCGACGAATGATAGGGATTCACAAAACTAGTTGGCACACGATGTTGTTTTCAGCATTGTGGGCTTACCAGACATCCGTCAAGTCTGCTACCAGGTTTACACCTTTCCAGTTAGTTTATGGTCTAGAATCCATCTTGCCGATTGAATGTGAGATACCATCTCTAAAGCTAGTCGTTAAACTTCTCCCAAACAATTCTGCTAAAGAAGAACATTTGTTGTATTCTATGCAGCTAGATGAAACCCGTTGTGATGCCAACCTAGTTATAGAAACCCGGAAGAAACGCGTCAAATCCCAATACGACAAACATGTCAAACCACGCGTTTTCTCTGAAGGTGATCTAGTTCTCCTTTACGAACAAGATCGAGATTTTCTAGGAGCCGAAAAATTTGAGGCTATGTGGTGAGGTCCTTATATCGTCAAACGAGTGTTGGAGAAAGAAGCCTACAAGTTAGTGGACTACGATGGTATCCCTTTAAGTGAACCCATAAATGGGCTTTACTTAAAGAAGTACTATGCTTAGATCATTTGTGCATGAGTGCTTGTATTTTACTGTATCATACCCTTGTGTGTTACTTTAGTGTACTTTTTCGTTATTTGGTTTCTACCCTCGACCACTTACCTTGCGTTGTTTTTGGTTTCCATATGTCGGAGTCTTCGCTACACCACATTGGCTTAACCAATGGTGCTAGTCGTAGTACTCAGAACCTAGCTTCTGCGGCATGGGCAATTTATGCACCTACAAACGAACTTATCAATCTAAGAGGTGTCTACCTCAGACATGCAACCAATAATATTGTAGAATATAGCATCGTCATCGAATTGTTGACTGATGTTATTTCACTTGGTATCTGCCACCTGGTTATACGACTTGATTCACAGCTAGTAGGGCTACAATTAAGTAATGTCTATGCTATCTGAAGTCCTACTTTATTGCGGGTATATCTACGAATTTGACTCTTGGAACGTTATTTTGATTATATTGAATATCAACACATTCCTAGATGTCTAAATACATTGACTGATGCTTTAGCTAATTATGTGTTAGATAGACATCTGAGACATTTATAAAACCAATCACACATCACATGTATTATACAAAACAAAATTAGCCAGTAGAAGTCGCATATATATCTATAATGATTAAAATTTTACAAAAGTTTTTGTCCGTAGACCAAAATATCAAAATATGAAGCCCATGGCTTCTACAATTTAGCATCACGGATGATGCTCACTGTAAAATACAACTGCTCAGACTACCCTATGGAGAAGTCGACTAAGAGACTCAGACACGCCCACAGTATGGAGTTGATAGTGCCTCGAGATCTCCCCAATAGAGATGTCTGGGACATCTACAGTTAGTCCCTCTAAGTTCTGTTCAATTGCCTCGTAGTCCACAGCATCCCATATTGAGCCACTTCCCCTCGTCTCTGAATGGGAGATGTTTCTGGAGGTCAATATGGCCCCACATCTGTGTCGTCAAAATAAATTTTTGATTAGTCCTTGGATCGAAAACATTAAAACATTTTATATAATAAAATTTGCAAAAAACATTAAAGAAAAAACAAAATGTGTACTTCTTACTAAGTCACCCCACTGAGCATCCTCAGGTAGAACCTGTTAACGCTCTGTAATTTTCCCAACGCTGCGGAGGCAGTCATAGAGGTAACCTCAAACCACTTGGAGTCTTGGATCCAGCCCTCCAAGACTCAGAGAGGGATCTCTCTTTCTGAATTAACTTGGTTTATATGAGATGGGTGTTAGGCTAGCTATGAAAGTATGGGGTTTTTGGTTTTGAAATATTTAGATGAGCATGTGGTTGACGAGTTTCTCAGATAACCATTGGGCTATGGGGTTTGTTTATAAGATAATGGTCAAATCAGATCTAGAGGTAAATGTCTCCACAGGGCAAGATAGTAACAGCTGTTGGATTGAATCAAGTTTGAAGGGTGTCGATTTGAGGAAGAAATGGGGGAGGAAAAACCGAGAAAGTGAGCAGTTAAGAATTCATAAACTGAGTTTTAGAAGAAAACATAAAGATTATTGAAAAATTGGACAAAGAGTATGCATGAATAAATTCTTCTCCATTTACTCTTTTTCAATAATAAGAAATGAAATTGTTGGAATGATAGCAGAAAAATAACTAAAACAGACAAGGAACACACCACCAACACTGCTACACAAGAATCCTGTAAATCATTTTCTCTATTACTGTTTAGTCATGCAAAAATTACACACAAAAAACCTCCTGGAGTAGCGAGGCCCATAGTCCAGCCAAAAGGGAGAAATTTCACCGGTCCAACCCTGCTTCCATCTTTTACATGTGTATATAAAGGTAAAGATACTATCAGTCCTCAAAAATTTGAACTCTACCTATGCTTTCTAAAAATAGAAAATAGTTACAATAATTGACACATGTCACAGATGGTCTCCCACACATAGGGGTCGATTATAACAGAAATGACACATGCAAATCCTCTCCAGATTTCCTGAGTGTTGTTTCAGTAGAGTCCTTTTCCATTCGAAAGGAAGAAAACACATTGACAGGTGGAGAAAAAGAGTTCGCTTTACTGGTCTTCACGATATCTTCAATAAATGCCAAGAATATGACA
>JASDQU010101213.1:12202-33045 GCA_032191745.1 Picea mariana | reverse complement strand
CCACTTAACCATTTTTCCTTGATACCTGCCTCAAAACTTGAAAAGGGTGATGATCAGTATCACTTTAATCTTTATCTTTCGTTTGGCACCCCTTTCACAAAATCTCGACCCCAGAAATTTCGATCTATGCAAAACATGAACCTTCTGTCATCCTCTATGCTTTCGGTAGCTTATAGGTGTAAAACAGCAAAGGGTTAGCCATAGGAAGGGTAGCTTGCGGCAGCTAACAACGCCTCGAGGAAAACGAATACGCTACCAAAAATGATGAATTTTCCACCATTCTCCAAAACTGCAAAAAGGGACTTTCTTCGACCTACCTACTCCTGAGGGTATTCATTTAGGTTCTCAGCAACTTCAGCCAGAGCTCTTAAATCAGAATGTGCTCTTGGCTTAGGATTCTTTAGCCTCAGTTTGATCCTTAAACTTTTAATCACTTTTAAGAAATTTACGATTTTCCTTGAGCAAGTTCTTGTTCCTCTTCTGTTCCTTTACTTGCATTTTAGATAATCTTTCAAAGCAATCCCTTACCTCATCTAAGGTGTTGCTTATAGTCTAGTTTTGGGATTTGATGACCCTCTCAAGCATCTTCATCTCTAATATTTCTTCTTGAAGTTTTTCAACCTTTGATGGTTTGCTGACCTCGCTGTACCTGCTGGTTGATGTTTCAGGAATCTCCAAGTCTGGGACCTCTGATGGAAAAGGTGCTTCTTTGAAAGCATCCTTTTCAGGAACCTCCCTTTCCCCTAGCTCTAAATCCTCCTCTAAGTCTGTATAAGGCAGATTCAAAACGTTTTTTCTAGAGGCATTTGTTTTCCCTTCTGTATCTTGGCTAAAAACGAGCATCTTCTTGGCTTTCTTGGACTTTGAAGAAGAAGCTGGGCCTTCTATAATTAATGGGGAAATGGCTCTCCTTTTTTCTTTTACTACTCTATGGTGTTGAAAACTTAATGAGTGAAGTCTTCTTCTGGTCCTTGGGATGGGGTTCTGGTTCAAATTCACCCCAAAAAAGAAGATATTCCCAACTCCTATCCCTCTTCTGTAATTCTTGAAACACTATGAGTTTGATAAGACTATGATGGGAGAGTATACTTTGCACCTTGCTAGGTAGGGCCTGGACCTGGTGTGTCATCTTTGTTAGACTTTTGTGAAGGTAGAAGGGCAGATTCAGAGGACACCTACCTGTGAAATGATTCATAAGCTTGAAATGGTATAACATCACTCTACTATATCTGCCTTCACACGTTATGTATACCTGGATGGATTTGAGCAAACGTTGCCACTTCTCTTCCAAGTAGGATCTAGGGATATCCTTTTTCAAAGTGATACATTTGTGTTCGGGTTTGAGATAAGACTTGAACTCAATATCTTTGACAGTGGTCGACTTGAACCATCTTTCACCAGTCCTTGGCATCTCTGTCACCGCTGCAACAACTGTTTCATCAACCTGCACTTCAATTGTTCCCACTTTGGCTTTGGCTTCGTCAAAGGTCAATGCAAATGCTTCATCCATGCCTTGACGAAATCCTTGGAGTTTTACACAGAACCTATAACAACCAACGTCTATGAACATCTGACAAATCTCAGGTTGAGATTCTAGATAAATTATGCCACTGAGCTCCTTCCTGAGCAAATTTCCTCCCTTCTTCATTTGCAATAATAGTTGTCAATACCTGCACTACAACAAAATCGGACGTGGGAAGATGTAGTGGCATGGATAGGGAACGAATTGAAGTTCAGGCGAGGGAAAATGCATGATATGGAGGAAAAGATTTGAATGAAAATCCCTTAATACAGAATGAAAATCCAACCATAGCGATTATTGTACCATTAGATCAAGACGAAAAGAAAAAACCATGTGATGGATCAGGTAAAGACACATGATGCAAACTTATGGGGATCAGATCTATTAGATTGGGGTTATTAAATAATCATAATAGACAACAATCACTTGCCCAGATCGTATTATGATTTGATTTCAGTTGATTTCGGCAACATTTGTGATGATGATGCTATGTACCGATGGCAGTTTGAGAATCTGATGGGATAGCTTGACCGTTAACCACCTCCGTGCTTCCGACAGCTTAAAACACCTCACACATATCGTTTTAGCTATCAAAATAGACACTTTTCAACAGCTTGGAATACTTTAAGGAAATGCCCTTAGCTGTCACAAGTGAAAATTTGAAGTTTTTCTAATAAAAATACAGGCTCATCACTTTCTTTGGAAAAGATAGGTCTAAAGCACCTCTTAAAAACCTCTAACTCAAAAGAAATCATTTGTCTAATGATCCAGGTTGTTTCCCTACTGAACATAACTTGGAAAATTTATGTCAAATAGACAGCAAGACCAGCGAGCCATGAACTTCATTACGACACCCACCAATCATATCTGAACGATTAGGTCTCCTATCATTATAGGATACTAACATAACCAAATTCGAATATCCTCGGAAATCCAAGTCGGCATATGCATAGTCATCAGTCATCAACATCTGGGGCCACAACTAGTCAAAAAATGAATCGTTATATTTGATTATAGGGCTTTCTACGTGCCGAGCCATGACGTTACACCACCTCATCATCCTTGGATCTCGTGGGGCTGGTAAACCCCAATCTACCTGTAGACACAGTAGTGGGACCCTCTCAAGGAAGAATGACACCAAAATTGACCCATACCTGAACTGTTTCAGGTTACCCCTTCTACACTTTGTCAGTTGCCTCTTCATACTGCGGAGAACCGTGTCTAACCAGTTGAAAACCCAAGGCTCTGTGCACTCTATTTCATACTAGAAATAGCTCTGGAGGGCCATGTGTGGAGCCGCGCTCCCGGACATGCGTGCAATGGTAAACAAGATAGTTCGTAAGGTTAGATATTGGACACCCCAGATGGTGACTTTACCCTTGCTTCTCTCTGCCTCGGGAACAAAATATTGGTGAACATACTCGCTCATAGGAAGTCCACCGCCTCTACCTCCGGTTAGAGTCGCATGGTATCCACGTCGTGACAACCCTGTTAGAAAATAGATATCCTCAATATCTAGTGTAAGTGTGTGGACCCCTACATGAAATACCTATTGATCCACATCCCACATGTGGACTAGGTACTCTAACAACCTGAGTTGGGCTCTAATGCCCTGGATCCTGAAAAAATTTAAGATCCCATATTCTCGAAGGGCAGCAACTATACCCAAATCATTTCCGGCAATGGAATCATCCTCCTCGTGTTCTTTTTCCCTCCATTCCAACATTGTGATGATCAATACTTGCAATGGAGCCATGAGAAGGAAGTTAACAACTCAATTTAACCTCTTGAATAAATTTTTATTGAGCAAAAACATACATGAAAATCCAATTTTCAGCCCTCGTAGGTGAAGCTTTCACATAGCGCAAGATTCTCGCAGGTGCACTAAAGCCCACATGTGAAAACCTTAGGTTCTCGCAAGTCCTGAATGGCCCACCTACGAGAATGCCTGAGCGCACCTACCGGCCTCAAAATGGACTCAAACACAAAAATTTTCCGATAAAAATCAAATGTAATCCATGAAAAAGTTGAAGAATCAGGAGATTACCTCGTTGGCCGAAACCGTTTTCTAAATGACCGCTTGTACCTCCCACAATCGACCAAAGAAATTTGGGAAAAAAGAGGTGTGTTGGACAAGTTTTTGACAAAGTAACAATGAAATGGTAAAAAGGGATTTTCATCCATATTTATTCACTTTTTTACTATTTTTCATTGATTTTTTATATTATTTTTATTATTTTGCCTAAAAGCCTATTACCCTAATGGCTTTGTGAGTAAGGTTTTTTCACAGATAGATGACCTGGAAGCCCGAACGATGATGTACGAGCATTTTTTCTTCACATTTACAAATACCTTTTTAGGGTTTTGTAGGAAAAACCTCGAGCTCAGTCTTCGTTCGTTCTCGCGCTCGACAATACATGAGAACGCAACCGACTATACTTTTGTCATCTTTTCATACTCGTCATGGTAAAACGAAAAACAACAAAAATAAGGGAGTATCCTTTAAGCTCTTTTCACGCTCCATAAAAACGAAAAGATTGTTGAGAGATCTCGTTCTTTTCACGCTCGTAAAATATTTGAAGAAAACATTCGATGAGCAATAGTTTATCACTTTTTCGGTCTCGTCGAACTAATTTACGAAAAAGGAACTAGGAGAGTTCTCTTCAAGTGTTTCTCAGACTCTCAAAATGTGAAAAACCCCTGAGTTTTCTATCTTTGGACTCGTTAAAAAAACATCGAAATGCCCTTATGGGACCGAACCACTCCTTCCCAGGGTTCGTTAAACATACTCTGAGGGACTCGTCCGAAGGATTATCTTACATTAACAAGCATATGTTATCCTCCTCAAGCTTATGTAAAAATAAAGAGGTACTCGCCAGAAATGGTGGGGGAAATTTTGGGAAAGGGATATGCCTTCGCATTTGTATTAGTGGCAGTAAGTGTCTCTCTTGAACATGACACCCCCTGTTCGTCCATTGAATCTGGGTTTGGAAATCCATTTGTATTTCATCTGACTTGCTACAAGGTCATATCTTGGGTTGTCTTTGAGTCAATGCTACCAAGACCATTTTCGTGTCATTCATATGTTCAAGAGAAGTCCAAACAATCCCTCCATTGAGTCGGCCATCTGCAGTTGTCAATTCTTACCATGTCGACCTTCCCTGTGTTCATTTCAAATCATATTCATACTTTGACTTACCCTAAAAATTTGTTACTTATTTCGTGTCATTGATGGGGGATACATCAAGGCCCTCCTGTGATGAGTCTTTTTCCGTCGAAACCAACTCATTATTCGGGAATAAGAATTAGGAATCATTTAGTACCTTAGAACCTGCATGCCTTAATGGTAGGTCTCTTTGCTTTCGACATTGGACTCACATCATTGGTCCCTAATCGAGAGATTCCACCAAGTGTTCGACTTCAACTCATTTATTCACATTCATTCAGATTGTACTTAGGTACCTTGGGAGTCATTGACATCAATGATGATTTCCCTCGCACTTGTTAACGGTTTTTATCAATGACCGGTAATCAAGTGGTTTCAACCCTGTTCGACTTCGACACATGTAATCACATGGCTAGATTTATACTTTCAGATGACAGGATTGAAGACCCCTGGTCTCATCTTTTTGTTCCAGGTTACGATGGAGTATTTATGATTTGTATCGATACATAGATCCACTTTTTATGTCGCATGGCTATGTCCTAATTTGAGTCTTCTAACACATAGATCCACAGTGTATTCCTGGTGGATATGTAGCATTTTGATGACATGGATCCACGATGTATGATTGGTGGACATGGCCTACATTTTTGATTTCATTCATTTGTGGTCTGAGCATGGGAATGCCTACCTCAAAACTGGTAATATATTCTGCAGATGCTTGATTGTTTGCAGGGTTACGATTAGGTGCGATCCTTGTTTCTGACACACACACACATTTTACAAAGTATCTTGGTTGTCATGAGTTCTAGCCTCATACATTGGGGGGCATTCTGTTACACATTATTTTGGTCACTCTGGTGATGTCTCTACAGTTATGTGTTCAGGATCTCATAACGACCTTTTGCCTGAGAAAAGTGACTATTGTCTTCTTCTACAAAACATATTTTTAAGATGAGTTCACAGGCTGCATGTATTGTAGGGTGCAAAAACCCTAATTCTCGTAGGCTACTCTATACTTGGATTGCGAGGTGTTCACAGTTTTCTCTATAAGCAGGGTGCGAACCTGCTTGAAAGATTAAAAGGGAGAAGAGGTTACAAAGGTTCTAGAAGAGGATCTTCTAGAAAATGAGTTGGCATTCGCATGTTTGGAATCCTACTGACTTCTCAGATTTAGTGGGATCATCCTCATCCCCTTAACCATCTCTCCTTCTTCTATATAATGAAAGGTTTCTCAAGGAAGAGGTTAAGCAAGATTGAATAGAGAATTGATGAAAGAATAGATTTAGAATTGTGTGAGGAATCATGTTTGAATTGATGCTTGAGGCCTCTATTTTTCCATCAAGCCATAGTGGATCTTATTCATGCAAGTGTGGAGCAAGTGTGTGTTGGAACGAAGGACCACTGAAATGAATATTGTGACATCAAGGCAATATAGTTGTATCTTCTACTTTCATTTAATATAATACAGTGGTATGTCCCTTTCCCATAAAATCACTCTTATTTTATTACATGACTCCTTGATCACATGTTTAGGTCTTCATTGAATGTAATATTGTTGCTTTCACCTTGGTCAATTTGTGTCGTTGTAGATCTAATATCACAAAGCTACCAAAGCGAAGCAGGGACAACAAAGACATATGGAAGTGATTTCTAAAGGTATGTCACTTATTGCTTCTTCAATGACAAATTCAATGATTGTAAATTAGGGGAAGCGTCATGTCCTGTCCTGTTTTGTTCTAGATCTAGGTGGATCTAGGGAGATATGTTAGTGTCCGCATATACTGATTTATCCTATAACAGACATTATCGATATTACTTGTTTAGCATATAATTCAGCAGAAAAAATACAATATCTTTGTACCATTTTGAATAAACATACTTGTTGTTTATCTGTGAATTTATTTCTTCAATCTGGACAGAAGAGTCCTGTGTCATGTTTGAAAGATGGTATAACCCAACTGCTTTGCAATTATATTATGTCATTAATTTTGCGAGGCCTTGCCCTTTTATCAGCCGAGTAGGATTTATGGTGAGATCGTATTCCAAGATTTTGGTTATCCATTTCCATCGCTTTCCTTCACAATCAGGCTGAACCAATATTTCTTTGACTACAATGCTTAGGACATAAGCTGTAATTTTAGTTTGAAGAACATATACTCTGAAGGATTTTAAAGCCTTTACCAAGGCATAGGCCTATTTTTCTATTAAATCATACTTCAATTCAGAGTCTTTGAGGGTTTTGCTAAAGAAGGAGATAGGTTGCTCGTATCCTTGCTCATTTCTCTGCAGAAGAACAACAGCTATGGTATTCTCTGATGCAAATGAAAAAATCATGAATTCTTTGGAGTAATCTGGGCTAACTAGAACAGGGGCCTAAAATGATTGCCTATTTGATCCTTTCAAAGGATTCTCTCGCCTCTGGTATCCACTTAATTTCTGCATCCTTTTTCAACATATCAGTGATGTACTTGACAATTTCTGCAAAGTTAGGTATAAACCTCCTTAAGAAATTAATTTTACCGATGAATGACTGAATAGACTTTTTATTTCTTGGAATTTCGATTTGTTGAATAGCCTTTACTCTTTCTAGATCTATTTTAATACCTTTAGGTGAAATGATGTGTCCTAGAATCTTTCCTTCCTCCATGGAAAAATGTGATTTTTTGGGATTAAGTGATATGCCATACCTCCTGCATTTCTCAAAGGTCTGCTTCAAGTGATGTAAATGTTCTTCATCGAATGTTGAAAATATAGTGATTTCATCAAGGTAAATAACCACAAACCTGTATTTCTCCCTAATGAAAGAGATGTCCATAGCCTTTTGAAATGTGGCTCCTACATTCATCAATTCAAAAGGCATCTTTTCATACATAAAGGTGCCCTAAGCAGTGGCAAAATTTGTTTTCTTTTTGTCCTCTTCCATTATTGATATTTGATTGTACCCTAAATATCCATCAAGCATAGAGATTCTCTTTGCACCGACAACTTTTTGTAAGATATAATCCATTTTTGGTAATCTATAATTGTCTTCCAGAGAGCACCTGTTTAGATTCCTAAAGTCTACATAGAGCCTTATCTCTCCGTTCTTTTTTATGACAGGTACAAGGTTGGCTACCCATTCTGAGTATCTCAATGACACTATGATTTTTTCTTCCAGCAACCTTTTCAGCTCCTTTTCTATTATGGGTAATAGTAAAGGATTAAATTGCTTGAACTTTTGTTTAACAGGTTTTGTTCCAGGTTTCAGAGGAATTTTTTGCTGAATAATATCTGTATCAAACACCTTCTGATCTTCATAAGACCATGCAAAAATGTCTGAACAATGTTTCATTAATTCAAGATATGCTTCTTTCTATTTTTGTGACAGTTTCCTAGATATTTTTACCAACCTGGGATTTGCATCCAGACTAATGTCACAGTCTACTACATCTGTTTCTTTTGTTTGGATAACAGCCTTCCTGGAAACATCATTATGATCGAACAACCTTTCTAGTGGAACCAAACCCTTCGGTAGATGGTTTGTCTTCAATTCAATGAT
Source organism: Picea mariana (assembly GCA_032191745.1). Taxonomy (NCBI): domain Eukaryota; kingdom Viridiplantae; phylum Streptophyta; class Pinopsida; order Pinales; family Pinaceae; genus Picea; species Picea mariana. Next base: position 24,819 of record JASDQU010101213.1, on the reverse strand, counting down.
TTTGTGGCCAGCAATTGCATCTTGAAGGACTTCTGCAGCATGTATTTCTGCTTCTCCATCTTCGTCATCTTGATCAATTGAAATGTTGGAAAACTCTTCAATAGTTTTAAAAAATCTTTGAATTTCCTCATCATCTTTAAAAACCTGCCAATGTTTTATATTATCCGGTATTGAAGGTATGTTTATGACTTCAACTTTGAATTTCATATTAGGAAACATCAAAGTTTTAAAGTTACTAGCTGCAAGTGCCAAAGAGTCAGCCTGTTGATTCAAATTTATGTGCACAAAAGTAATATGAAATGTCGAAAAGAAATTATCCACATAATCCCACACCTCATTTCTGTATTGTTTTAACCTTTGCTGTTTGGTTTGGTATATATTCTTGATCTAGTGAATAATAAGTTCATAGTCTCCAAAAACAGACAGTTTATCTACTCCCATATCTCTAGCAGCTTTCAAACCTAACAACAAAGCTTCATACTCACTGATGTTATTAGTGGTGTCAAATTCAAGTTTATATGACATGGGGATAACCTCCTTGGAAGGGGAAATGAAGACAATACCAGCTCCAGAACCTTCTTTAGAACATGCTCCATCAAAATACATTTTCCAAACAAAATTGTCTTTACTGTCTCCCACTGCAGTTGTTGACTTTATGACTGATACTTCTACCATTTCCTCACTCATATGAAAAATAGAAGAACCAAGATCATCTTCTACAGCATATATAGGATGATTAGTGGGATTATTTTGATCACTTACCAAATAAGCCAATCTAACTTCTCTGTATAATCTTCGTTGTTCACCACCAAAAATAGGTATGGTTGCATAGCTAAGGTCCATCTATAGAGTACCACCTACCTTCTTAGCCCAAGATCTAGAAAGAAGCATTCTAAATTTTGGTGGTATGTCAGCCACGATAACATCTAACACCAGACTTTTCATAGGTAATTGGGAAAGAGTAGCAACCACATCTTTCATAACTCCAAGGCATTTGACTTTCTTGGAGTCAAAAGAATATAGATCATGATACAGTCTAGCAATGTCCAATCTTAATTCTTCCATCACCACTTTAGGCATTACATTATGCGAGGCACCAGAATCCATTAAGAAGTTGTGCAATATCTTGTCATGGATATTTAATGAAATGTAAAAAGGTGGAGAGACATCAATTCTATCTTCAATGTGAGGTCCAATAGTTATAGCAGGGTTTTCATCCTCTAGATTGACCGTATCTGAAAAGGTGAAATGAGCTGGAGCCTGTAGAGCCTTGAGGATGGTCTTTCTGAAAGGTTTTGTTTTCATGAGTTCTAATAATGGCACTGAAATCTTGATTTTGTTGATTTTGTGTTCTAAACTGAAAGAAAAAACATTTCTATCTGGTTCCTTTATGTCAACAGTACTATCCTTGGCGAGTTGTTTCAATGGTTGATCAACTTGGATCTTGGGAACACCTTTGACAATTCCTGTCTTAACTGGAGCACTGGCCTTCTTTGTGGAAATAGGTATATCAACTTTAGGTGCACTCGAACCAGATCTGAGATTGTATTTTTTCCTTTCAGGTTCTTGTCGAACAATCTCATCTTCATCCCCTTCTTCAAACTGATTTGCAATCAAAGCATCTTCATGATCCTGTTGTGTCACATGTAGAGGAGATGATTCAGAATCATTCAAATGAACTGCAAGGTCTTCTTCTGTATCATCTTCATCCTCCTCCTCATCTATTGCATTATTCTGAAAAGGAGGTAACACCTTTTGGTCATCTTGGTTTTTTCTTTCTCTTGGTAAGATTTGAGGTACATTGTTTGGTCTCCTGAACTGATTTGGATTTCTGTAACCACCCTCCTGTGCAGGTCTACTGAGTTGTTTTTGTTCTATATTCAACCTTTCCATTTCAGATATCAGAGTTTTCAGCATCTTAGCCATTTCATCCATTTTAGAGTCAGATGTTGAATTAGAAGATGAAGGCAATTCCTCCTTTTTCTTTTTCCTGTCTCTTTCACTTCTAGACTTCAATTTGTCTGTTGCTAATATGTTTGATTCTACCTCGATAGCAGCATCTTGCATCAGGCTGAGGGTAGTGGTTCTTCTTTCCCTAAGCAACAAGGAAAATTCGGCATCGAATGAATTGGAAAAAGTGATTTTAGCTGATGTCTCTGAAGGTTTTATCTCCTCTAAAATTTTACCATACATCTGGTTGAACCTTTTGGTAAAATCATGTATTGATTCACCTTGTTTCCTCCTTAAAGCACCAAATTCGGTGATGTAGTATAAAAATTCCTTCTTGTTTTCCCAGTGTTTAAGAAAGGCATCATCTAAGGCTATGATATCATCTATTGAATTAGGAGGAAAAATCTTGAACCACTTTCTTGCTTCCCCGTTTAGACTTTGTACAAATAGTCTCATCCACACATCAGCATGCTCTACATTGAAATTATCTGCAAAACTATAAAATGAACTCAAATGCTCTTCAACAGTAACTGATCCATCTCCATTGAATCTGGGCAAGTATCTCATATAATCATTTGGTGGAAAGGCATACATGACTTGTGGAAGAACCAAGGGAGCATACCTTGCTGCAACTATTTCGTCCATTCTGTCTGCAGCCATATTAGCTATTTTTGGAGCTCTAGGAGTGAGTAAATTTGGTAATGCTGAAGGAGAAGGTGTCCCTTGTGTATTACAACTTAGCAGATAAGGATTTTTCTTCTGGACTATGATCAGCTAATGGGTTGAGAAACAGAGGATTCTCAAAAGAAAAATAATGTGATCTAAAATCCTTAGATGAGACAGATCCTAGAGATGACGAAGGTGTCTCCGGTTCTCTCTTAATATTTTTGTTGTGACCTCTCAAAGTTTCAGTCATAGGTAAAATGTCTGGATACTCCTGTTTAATGAGTTCAGTAAGTAACTTCCACTGTTCTAGATTTAATTCTGAAATAGTTGAAGGGAATGAAACTATATCAGACTCAATAACAGGTTTAATTTCACTTTCAGGATACACATCTTCATCTAATTGGGTTTTGATGATTTCATAGGATTGTCCTTGAGAACTTTCTGAAGATAATTTTCCCTTTAAGAGTAAACACTAACCAGAAATAACTTTAGTTTTTCTTAATAACTTTTCAGGCTCTGGAACTGCTGCAACAGGCTCAAGATCTAGATTTTTCCTGGTTACTAGTCTCTTATTGAATGATGAAGAATTTAGAGGAGTTTTAGGTCCTTTACATTCTCTTTTAGGAGCCATAATTACCATAGAGGAGTCACCAGGTGAATAATCACAGTCTTAAATAATGTCCAAAATCTTGTTCACCACCAAGATCTGAATGTAAACTTGTCATTTCCCCGGGGAAGATCTCTTCATTTCTTCATCCCCGGCAACGATTCCAAAAATGTTAGTCCCTAAAGTTGCACTTGACTGTGAGAGGGCAAGCTAGGGCATCATTCGTTATTGCAAAGTATTTATAAGGTTTTATGATTTGGTTTTTTCTTAGTAGGGTGGTTGAAAACTGGCTCAAGGTTACAACATAACATGAAAATCAAGATCAGAACATAGCATATCCCATTGGTTGAATAATAGGTGGACACATAGATGGATTAAACCAATTAAGAAAAAGGAATATGAAGTCATCAATTTGTCAACTTCACATGAATTCTCGTCTCAAAATGTCATAAAGAAACAAGGCTATCAGTTTGATATCAAAACTTGAAAAATTATCTCTACAGTAAAGTTTTCACTGTATAAATTAATAGTCAATAATCAAAAAGCATTGCAATCTAAATAATGAATTCAAACATGAATAAAGAAATAACAGAGTAGAAAAAGAGGGTCTAACCATCCATATGCCTTTGCTATTAAGTGTCAAATTGCAAATAAATGCCTTTTACAATGAGCTTCACAAAAAGGTCCCCTGGATCTCCAATTTTTCGACCTTCACATAGTATTTCCTCTGTCTATTTAAACTATCTATAAAACTTCCAGATCCTATCATCTAGTATAGCTTTAATGACTAGATTCGAATAGTATCTATCTACTAAGTTATTTCACTCAAAAAGAGCTTCTACAATCCCAAAATAAATCACAACTCAACAGCTTGATATTGCAAAATATTGCCAGCATTTACATTTGATTCTACAAAATAGGAATTAGTTTGATTTAGTCAAATAGATTGAGGTCTTAGCATATCACTGACCAAAAACGAATAGGCTTTTCCATATTTCCTGGAAAACATTTAAATCATGATTGTAGCAAATCTCCATGTAATCTTTAGGATATAATCATAGCAGTAGCTTTAGCATTTTTCTGTTTGAGCTTTGTGGTAAGCACGACATTGTGCCAATAGAGTCTGAAATTTATCTCCCTGAGTTCTTTGAGCAATGCCCTTTTCTCTTTCTTCTGCTTTTTAAAACCTTGAATCCTTTCTTGTTGGAGAGCATTCCATTGTTCTATTTGCGCCTTTTCTTTCTTTAACTGTCATACTATTTTATGAAATTCCTTGATCCGTTGTTTATCAGTTCTGATTTTAACTCTAAATCCTGAGCATTCTTCAAGAGGTGCAGGTTCATTCAGGTTTATGGCAACTTTGGGTTCTTTTTCTTTAACTTGGTATGTTGAGACTAATCCCGAGTTATGGTCTTCATCAGAACTTGTTGAATCTATAGATTTAGGCACATCTGATATGTGATCTGAGTCTTCAAAGTAATCATGTTTATCCTCAGGGGTTTCACTGATACCTTTAGCCATCTCTTTAGCTTTTGATAATCTGGTTGAAGCTCTCGTTACTGGTCCAGTAGATGGTGAAATCATTCTTTTACCTTTGTTGACTAGCTTCTTAGGCAATGAAGTTCTTTTTTCCCTTTTCCTGGTACCTGCTTCAGCATTCACAGAGTCATCTTCTATGACTATGACGTTTTCTTCTTTGATTGATGGATTAAGCATGTCCTTTGACTTCAGTATATACTTGTTGGTGACCCTAGTAGAATTCCTTCTAGATTTTTGTGATACAAACACACCTTTAACCCTTTTCCCTTTTACTGTAGCACCCCTTTTACTGGTTGATGGCGTTTCATGCTTGACTGTAGTTTGAGTATCAAGATCTTTATCTAAATCATTTTCCCCTTTAACATCTTCTTCATAAAACGTTTCAATTTCTAGATCCCACCTAGGTCTTTTACTTCTGCTCTTCCTAATCACCCTGATATCAAGCATCTCCTCTTTCAAAGGAGTTTCATCGATTGAAATATCTCGGCTCTGTGTAACGGTCTTTCTCCCTTTGCCATTCTTCTGTTTACTGGACTATGTGTTAGGGTTTAAAGATTGCGTGAGCCAGCTTTAGAGCTTTTGTAATTCACTCAAAGAAGACATGACTAAATTTTTAATTAGGACTTGATGAAACAGACTGCTCTTAGCATTGGTGGAGAGTGACTGCACTCTCTTTGACATCTTTGTCAAGCTTTTGAGTAGAAAATAAGGGAGATTTAAAGGGTAATCACCATTTAAATGCATTAGTATCCTAATGTGGTAGATATAGACCACTGAGAATCTACCTTCGTATGTGATATACCTATGGATCACGATCAGAGCCGTGTGCCATTCGGGTTGAATCCAGCTACGAGGTACTCCCCTTTTCCAATTAGGATTTTGCTTATCTGGAAGCAGGAATTGGTTTACAAACTCTGTAACCACATGCTCTTTCTTCCACCATATTTCTCCTCCAACCACCAACCTGCAAGCCTTTGTGATGGTCTTCTTTGTCACTAGCATCAACATCTTACCGATCTCCACCTCGTGACCATCAAAATTCAGAGTGAACTCCATGGAGACCTGCTCATCGTAACCCTGAAAAGTGGTAAGGAATTCAAACCACCTAGTGTCTCTGAACCTTTGAGCCATATGATGATAGGCTTCAAGAAGTTCAGCACCCTCTGGTCCTATTCTGACTACCTATCGGCTCCTCTTTGGCGCCATCAAAACACAATTCTGTAACTAGCGCCCTCGGGTTCCAAATTTGCCACATGCAATCTGTTAGTGTATATCATTCCTTTGAGAAAATACCTGCACCTAAATTCAGCAAAATCGAACAGGTATATTATAATGATCATTGATAATTGGGTGATTTAAAATAAGTCATGCGCGAGTACACAACAATTGGATTATGAAATGGTTTGAATCTGTAAGTGATTCCAAGCTTTTGTGGATGCATGCAAACTCTTTATCCATGATTCATATCATCATAACGAAATCTGGATCATAGGCGCGTATCAAGGCATGATTATTTTGGCGCTACGGGAATAGCCTTATTCCCGTAGCGCTATTAATGACTTAGAAAAATTTGAAATTCAAACAGGCATATAAGGTGACACCTCGTTTTAAAACCATGTCTTTCAAAATCAAACTTAAAGAAACTATCCAAAAAACTGTAATGCAAACCATAAGACACTAAAAACAAAGATAGAAATCAACTGGAAATATAAAATGAAGTGTAGGTAAGAAGGGCTTAGGATAAGGGTTTCTCACTAAACCAAGACAAAATTAGAGACTAACAATTATGTTGGTCGATTGATAGAGTGAGAAGCACTCTTATGATTCAGTACTAATATGGTTTCCATAGTATATTGGTTACTTATGATTGAGTGGAATTCATATTGTATGGTTGAGGAGCATGAGTAAGTTGTTGGAGAGAATAGATGTGTTGTGATTGGTTGTGGTAGAGATTGGATAGTGAAGGGAAGAAGAGGATGTGACAGAGGATGCAAAAGATATGAGTTTTCATGGAGAGAGAAAACCCTAGATCTTAAGGAGGCATACACAGGTTGCAATACATATAGGCCACGTACATATGCGAGTTCTACTATAGGTAGGGTGTATACATACGTGTGTTGCACTACTGACAGGTCACATACCTGTTGACAGATTGTCATCTGTTAAGGATTGAATCCTCTTCTCAGTTGGTGCTGAGTTGTGTAAGTTGAGTCTTGCATTGCATAGCAGGTGCTCTTATGGAGTTGTAACTCTATTCGGTTGTTGTTGATAAACCCAAGGATTGTAGTCCATAATAAAAATAATATTGTACATACATCTTGTGTTCTTTGTGTTTCTTGTGGTGATGACTTGTTGATTATATATGTTGTTGTTATCTATTTCTGATATATGTTCACATACAAATGATTATAAATGACAGTAATGAGTGATGAATAAATGGTGATTGTTAACTAAGGATTTTTGTGAAGGGAAGTTGAAAAAGAGCCCTACATCAATTCACCCCCCCCCCCTCTCAGTGTGGTCGGTCTGTCCAACAATTGGTATCAGAGAAGGAATTCACTATAAGCTTTCACAAGCTTGGAGGAGATCCATGGACACACAAATGGATGATGAATTTCCAATTCTTGATGAGGAAAATTATTCAATATGGAGAATATAAATGAACGTGCATTTGAAGGAAAAAGGAATGGGTGTTTGGAAACTAGCCATTAGTGGATCAGTTCCCTTGAAGAACAAGTCAAAGTTTGCAACTCAAAGGGAAGAAAACAAGAATGATGCATTGGCTCTCAAGACCATTCTTAGTGGACTCTCAAGTTCTATCAAAGAAAGCATGGGACAATGCACTTCTGCCAAGGATCTATGGCTAAAGCTAGAGAATAAATACCAAGTCAAAAAGGAAGACACAAAAGAGAACTCCATCAAGAACAATGAAGGTAAAGAATATCCAAAACCTCTGATTGCAATGATTCTAAATGTGATGATGTTGAATGTTTCTCTACATGTGAGGAAGTAGATCTAGAAATAGTTTGTGAATAATCAAATGATGATTATCCCATGGAAGAAGTAGAAGAAGAACTTTCAAAGCTTAAAAATAATGTTGATTGGGGTCTATATGAATACAACTATGACCATAGTTATATATACTATAGCTATATTTTGGAGAAACATAAAAGGTTTCTTGAAAAGAATCAAAAGCATATTTTGAAACTAGAGAAAATGGTCAAGGAACAAGAAGAAAGCAAGAAGTCTCAATTAGAAGAAAAAAAAGAATAGATCAAAATACTAAAGAATAAAATAGAAGAAAACAAGAAGGTAGATGATGAGATTAGAAAAATTCTTGAAGTTAATATCCATCTCAAGACCCAAATTGAAGAAGCCAAAAGGGTAGAGGAATTACTAAAGAATCAAGGAAATGAAAAGGAAGAGTCATGTCATAAGTTGGAAGCTGAAGTTGTTGATCTTAGAAAGAAAGTAGAGAAGTTAAACAAATTATTGAATAGATCAACAATCTTAAATGAGATCATGGATAGTCAAAGATCACCAAATGATAAATCAGGTCTTGGATACAACAAAGAAGCTACACATGTTGAAGCAAGCACCTCAAAGAATCATGAGGTAAGTCCCTCACTCTTAAAGGATGGAAATAATGTTGCAAGTCAACCATCTACACAAGGCAAGGAAAGTTTCAAAAGAACAAAGAAAGGAAGACATCAAGAAGCCATATTTACACCTCAAAGAAGAGAGACACCTTCAAGATGCAACCAAAGCAAAGGTATGAAAATGTTTTTCATGGTCACTGTTACTCATGTAATGAATATGGTCACAAAGCTTTGGAATGTAGATATTATGCAAGGAGAGATAGTGAAATATTTCATAAAACCCTAAGTTTTTGGATATGTAATCAAGTAGGACACGTTGCTGCTCATTGTCACAGCATGAGATGCTACAGTTGTATTGGATTTGGCCACAAATCCCAGGATTGTTGGAACACAAGAAGATAACGCATGAGAAGTGCTTCATATAGAATGAATAGAAGAAATCATGAAGTTAGGAAGGAAGACATTTTTGAAAAGATGGAAGCTCAGAGTTTAAATTCTGAGAAGCTAGGAAACCTTTGGAAGTGGGCGAAGAAGACTGATCGATCAGAACAAAGTGGCATCCTTCAGGGAAGCTCAAGTTTGAAATATTCTGAAGAATACATGGGTTACATTGCTAACAGTCGCGTACATACGCGAGCTGGCCTATTAATAGGTCGTGTACATACGCGAGCTATCTGTACAACAGGTCGCGTACATGTGGTAAAATCCTTGGGTAGAAGGCTATGCAAATGGGTTACAGCATGATGTGATGGTATAACATCTATTACAGGGTCTGACATGGTTTGTTGTAGGGTCTGACATGGTTTGTTGTAGGTTTTCATGATTATATGTCAGCATACATAATTGTTGTATGTATGGTGCTGACATATGGTTGAGTGTTGAAAGTATATCCTTGATGCATGGTACTAACCCTAGAGTGTGGATTGAGACACTTTTTCTGTTGAGGAACAATGTTGGTTGTGACAATGAAGTTACGACACATTGGTTATGAGATATATCATGATGATGCTAGCTAGAGATGTCATTAATCTATTGAGGCACACTTCTAGTACATGTATTTTTGGATGCTTAGTATTTGTTGTAGCGAATGGAGGTTGAGGAAGATCTATTGGTACATATTTGAGTCCCATTGATATATCTTATGATGTATTGTTGGAGGCATATTTGTTGGATATATTGGTACATGATTTTGGCATGTTTTTGAGCTACATATTGGGACATGTAGTTGATGAGTTGATGAGGTAATCATGTTGTGCATCATTGATGAGTCATAGATTGATCTATAGTTGATGAAAGATTGCCACATGTTTTATGGTGGATATGTCATACATGTACGAGGACACATCTTGATTGTAGTTCATCTTATTGTGGTGTGGTGCATGGTTGATGCACTTGATTGGTAAAAGTGGTGATATAGGTTTAGTTCAATGTTGATGCACTCATAGATAGTATATGGGAGATAGTACTTGACTAAAGGACATTGTTACACATTATTTTGGTCACTCTGGTGATATCTCTACAGTTATGTGTTCAGGCTCTCATAAGGACCTTTTGCCTAAGAAAAGTGATTGTTGTTGTCTTCTTCTACAAAACATATTTTTAAGATAAGTTCGCAGGCTGCATGTATTGTAGGGTGTGAAAACTCTGATTCTCACAGGCTACTCTATACTTGGATTGCGAGGTGTTCGCAGTTTGCTCTATAAGTAGGGTGTGAACCTACTTCAAAGATTAAAAGGGAGAATAGGTTATGAAGGTTATAGAAGAGGATCCTTTAGAAAATGAGTTGCCATTGGCATGGTTGGCATCCTACTAAATTCTCAGATTTAGTGGGATCATCCTCATCCCCTTAACCATCTCTCCTTCTCCTATATAATGAAAGGTTTCCGAAGGAATAGGTTAAGCAAGATTGAATAGAGAATTTATGAAAGAATAGATTCAAAATTGTGTGAGGAATCATGTTTGAATTAATGCTTGAGGCCTCTATTTGTCCATCAAGCCATCGTGGATCTTCTTCTTGCAAGTGTGGAGCAAGTGTGTGTGTTGGAATGAAGGACCACTGAAAGGAAGCTTGCGACATCAAGGAAATCTGGTTGTATCTTCTAATTTCATTTAATATAATGCAGTGGTATGTCCCTTTCCCATAAAATCACTCTTATTTTATTACATGACTCCTTGATCACATGTTTAGGTCTTCATTGAATGTATTATTGTTGCTTTCACCTGGGTCAGTTTGTGTCGTTGTAGATCTGATATCACAAGGATACCAAAGTGAAGCAGGGACAACAAAGACATAAGGAAGTGATATCTAAAGGTATGTCACTTATTCCTTCTTCAATGAAAAATTCAATGATTGTAACTTAGGGGAAGTGTCATGTCCTATCCTGTTTTGTTTTAGATCTAGGTGGATCTATGGAGATCTGTTAGTGTCTGCATATACCGATTTATCCTATAACAAAATTGGCAACTCCACTGGGGAAACGACTCATTTTGTGGTTTTTGTTGGCCATTTTCTCTTAGCCTACTCTTTTTCACTTCCAACCAGTCTCTGAGTCTATGGGAGATCCATCTAGACTCTCTGGACCTAGAAGTTCACTCAAAAATTTTGGCCTATTTTCAAATTTTCCTTGACTACAAACAGTCTCGCTTTGTACCTCTCTATAGCCTGCGAGAACCATTGATTTTCGAACCCTACTGTTCAGTCCAATGCAACCTTCTCGCACCCTGCCAGTGTCTCGACTGCGAGAATTCTTAATTTTCGCACTGTACCCCACTACTAGGCTACAAATGCATTTGTAAAAGTTTTGGATTAGGTATTCTTGTCTTTTTGATGCCCAGATTTGTTTGTTTACCTAGGAAGAACTTCGTTTACCAGTGTTTGACTATTTCTTGACTTCAAATCTTACGGTTGATTGGTTTTTGGAGATCGAAAACTCTTCTTAATCATTTTTTCTAGTTTTTACTTCTTGACCTTTTATCAACAAGGGTATAATCTTTGATTCTGAGATCTGAGTGCTTGCTTGGTCAAAAGTCTTTGATTGAATTAAAAGTTGGGATTAATTGTTCTTTTAGATTGCTTGTTGCTTGGAAAGTTCTTTGTCCATGTGCATTTGAAGAGACCTTTTCTTGTCAATTTTTTATTTTTATCTCCATTGAAAGATCGATTTGGGTGTTTGTTGAGTATTTTATTTTCATTGGTTGCTTACCCCTTCTTAGTTCCATCCCTATTTTTTGGTTTCTAAAAAAAACAAAATTAAAGTCTTTTTATTTTAAACAATCATTTATTCAGAAAATATTGGCATTAAAATATTGAAAGAGAATGAATAGTGAATTTAGATTGTCAATGATTGTTTTCTACTACATTTAAAAAGAGAATTGTATATTGTAGTTTGCATTGTTCCAGAAAACTCATTTTTCCCTGTTGTAGATAGAATTCATCGAACGAAAGTTTTTATCATTCATTTCTATTTACACATTGTTGGGTCAAAGTCTTACACAACATCGGTTTCATTTCCATCTCCCTCTTGAGTAACAACAACCTTTAATAATATTGTGCAACTTTAAAATTCAACTAGTAACATTTCCTAGGGCTCTTTTGCACCAACATTAGCTAGGCTAGAGCTTTGCAATAGGCAGTGAGACACACTCTCCCAAGTGCAAAACACACAATAGTATCTTGTGATAGGGAGTGTCGAATTCCATTTGCAACATTTTTTCCTAGGAAGCCCTTCTCACACAAGGGTCAAACCTGAGGTCGCATTGAGATTGACAGAATTACTCACCCTGCTTTGTTGATCTCGGTGTAGAGATTGCACGTATTACAGGGGTCGCTTGAAGGTATACCCACAATTATGAGTGGAAGCCTCTCAAGTTGATTTCAGGCTAGATACCCTGCCCTTGCGTGTGGATTAGACTTTCGACTATTTCCCAAGGCATCTTTGTTGTTGACAGTAACTTTAGTAGCCTATCTTCTTAGAGTCTTACACAAGGTGACTGTGGAGGGGTAAGTCTTCACAGTACCTTGAATCAACGTTGGCCAGACTCACTTGGGCTCCTTGGAGGGTATACCCACGATTATGTGTCGGAGCTTCCACCAAGGTGTAAGTCCATTAAGCAGGTTGTCAACGAAATTTTCCACCCTAGCCCAGCCTCTTCTTGTCTCGACGTCATGATGTTGGATTTCATCGCCAACTAGTGACTTCAGAATAGGAAGGTATTGTTTGCTTGGTTTTGATTCCTAGATTTTACTAGTGCGTGTT
>JASDQU010101213.1:0-11933 GCA_032191745.1 Picea mariana | reverse complement strand
GAGACGTATTGTTCAAGTGAATTCATCTAGAGAAATTGTTGTTGAGTCTTTCGAATTACCAACCGGACCTTTCATAGGCCCTAAATGTCAGGATCCTTTTTGGACTACTGGCATTTTTAGACGGGATCTCTTTGGCTCAGGAGAAGGCGTTGATATCACTATCACACTTGAGCTTCCCGAAACATTTGATCTAGATGCAATACCTTTTACTACTGCCTATTATTTCCCTGGTTCAGATGCTCAGCCAACCAACCATATCTTGACTATCCCCATCCAAATGGCTCATTATACAAGGGTCCCAGATACTACGAATATTCACAACGAGAATACGATGGCTAGCCAATCTCCCATTGGCACACCTAGACCTACCCCATCCCTTCCCCCTGGATATAATCTGTCGAATGCTTCTATTCTCGTTCCTACACAAATCCCATATGGGACTCCTAGCATTTCCACTTCTTCTGGGCACCATCTTGTTCCTGGTTTTATTTCGACACTTCCTTGGCCCCCTTCCAGAGGATCTCTTCCATCCCCTATCCAAGGAACCGACCCTAGTGGCACCACCCAGTCTTTCACACCTAATTACCAGATTCTTGTTGGTCGACAATTTCACCCTAGAGGCCAAATGCAATCCCCGTTTGGAGGTCAAATACCAATTGGGACACAACCCCCGATTTGGGGGCAACCCCCACCTACCCCACCCTATGGACAAAACATACCTGCAGCCTTGGCCCAGTATTGGAAACATCTTATCCAAAATAATCCTCAATTGACTGGGGGGCAATAGCCTCAAGCTAACTCTTTCATGCCCCCTAGTATAGGCCAACCATATCCAGGTCCATCCAATCCCATCTGGGGCTGGAAAGCTCGACCCAACATCCCTGTTCAAGGGAACAACCCTAACCAATACAACCCTATAAATTACAGGCCTCCACACCAACAACTGAATTTTCCCATATCTTCGCATTATATGCATATTTCTTACGGTGCTACTGATATACCTACAGGACTTCCTCCCCAAGGTCACCAGTACCCCCACATGAATAGACAGTTACCCTTATTAGCCACCCTAGACCTCCCTGATCCATCTAGAATTTTAAATGATCCTATCAGTGACTCTCCTTAATGGCCTGTCATACCGGCCAAACTACCATCCGACATTCCTAAGTTCGAAGGTAAACCGGGAGAGGACTTTCCAGCTTTGGTGTTCATCCAAATCTTTGATGGATGACTCTATTCGATTACATCTTTTTCAACGAACTCTCACAGGTTCCGCCATGAAGTGGTATATATAATTACCACGAGTTTTCTTCACTGACTTTAACACCCTTGCCATGGATTTCCTCACCCACTACCAGTTACCGATCCGTTACGAAATGGGAACCAAAATTTTGAGTTCTTTCAAACAAACCAAAGCCACTCATATCTCTGATCACATTAATGAGTGGCGACAGAGATGATGTCTCATCAAACTCGAGATTTCTGATCAGTTACTAGCAAAGTGGTTCAAGAAATCATTAGTGAATGACATCGCTCGTGACATCGCCATGGGTGGAGTTGTCACAGAAGAAGAACAGGCGATTAGTCATGCTCAATACCTTGACCTCGTTTACTCATAAACGCGTACTCTTTACGATTTACTCCCTAACGCACCTCGTCCTTCTACTACTTCTACTTCAACTACTCATGCTGCTTCTCATGTGGCTGATGGTGTGATTGGCACTTTCCATGCCCAACCCCACTCTGCACAAGCCTCTAACACCAACCCCAATTCCGTTGCTTCTAATGTTCAACATGCTTTGTGTCCTACTCCTCTCACTGGCTAGACTTCTGAGGTGAAATCTGTTCAATCTACCCCTGCCGGAAAGAATAAATCCAAAAAAGGGAAGGGTAAGAATAAGGAGGATAAAAATAATCCGCAATCTGAGAAGACCAAAACACAACCTATTGACGATAAGGATAAGAGCAAACCTCGATACCCTTGTCTTATCTATGGTGATGATCACTACACTAAGGATTGTACAAGATGAGCCCAGGTTACTAAGTTCCTTCAAGGGACCCCAAAAACGCCTACCCCGATCATGTTGTCACAACCCTTCCCTTCTCAATAGCAGGCCCAATTGGTCATTCATGACCAACCTTCCCCCTCCACTACATCATATGTCTTCATGTGTACAGGTGATTCAAAGAAGAAAGAAATCACACTTACCACACTTACCACTCAAGCCAAAGATACAGTTATTCTCCCTCCCCTAAAGGGTGTTGTTTGAAAGTATTCTTTCAATCCTCATGTGTGTGCTACCCAAAAATACAGTATTATATAAGATCTGGCCCAAGCACTGTCAGCGATGTCAGCCTTCGAAGTCCTTCAGAGTTGTTCTACACAACCGAAGGCACTGTTGAAATCCATTGGTGGAATCGACCCTACGGATACAAATTTAATCATTTTTGACTTGGAAGATAAAATTCCAAGGTTACCCCCTCAACTCGCATTCCAAATAGAAGTTATTTTCTCCGACAAGAACATTTGTAGAACCATTATTGATGAGGGTGCCTCGACGTGTGTCATGTCTATCGCCTACTAGAAATCCATCGACTCTCCTCCCTTAACCGAATCACACAACACGCTCAAAGCCTTTAATGGCTCTGGATTTAAGCCTTATGATGTCCTCCCTTCATTGCCTATTACGTTAGAAATAAAAATGGTCAGCGTTGAAGTTAAGGTCTTTGACGCTCCTCTCGATTACAACCTTCTACTTGGTCGTAGCTGGATCGATTCCATGCGTGCAGTTGTGTCCACTCTTTTCTGTGTCATATGTTTCCCACATAAGGGAAAATTAATTACGGTGGACCAATTGGCCTTCTTTAACTCTGATACATGTACCAGCAATGTACCTTTCATTGCGAAAACACCCCCTGGATATGAGAATGTCGGTGTGGGTCTTCTTAAAGATTCCTCTTTGATGGGCACTTTCCTCATTCCACCACCCGATGTTCCACATCTGTTTGTCGCCTCGATCAACATGATTTCCACCTCTGTTCGAGAAACCTCTATGTCTTATGACCCGTGAATAGTACCCAACCCCGGTGATCATCTTTTCTATGGCGACCAAAGGCCTTTGAGTCTGGTCGAAACCACTTATCAAGCCATTCAATCAACAACCCCTTCTACCCCCTCTCTTGGTGATCTATCTCCGGATCCATTCCATGTCATTTTTCCTACAGATGAGATGATTATGTCTGTTATGCCCATGTAAGATACCCCTTGGGACGATGGACATCATCGTTCCATTCTCTTCCTAGAACAACACACCATTGAGAGTTACCAACGAATCTCGACTCTGTCGACCGTTGTCGTCATTTCTACCATTCCCGAGTCTACACACAATGTGTTCTATGAAGGGAACTTAAGTAATATCTCATCCACCATCCCCCTCGACATATACATTAAACCTGGAGTTGTCGAAAATGTGCATATCGGAGCTTCGTGTTCCAATGAAGAAGTTCTCACCTATAAGTCTCTTTCTCAAGAATTCTGTGACGTCTTTGCATGGAACTATGAAGAAATGTCAGGTATTGACCCCAACATTGTTGTACATGAGATTAAGACATACCCGGATGCTAAACCCATCTGGCAACGACTTCGTCCGGTCCACCCTCGTAAAGTAGTTTCTATCAATCTTGAAGTTGAGAAAGTTCTTAAAGATGGATTTATTTACCCTGTGGCTCTAACTGACTGGGTTTCCAATCTTGTTCCAATTAACAAGAAACAAGGTACGATCCACGTGTGAATTGATTATAGGGATATTAAAAAAGCTTGTCCTAAAGACAACTTTCCCACCCCCTTCGTTGACCAGAATATCAACGATTGTGCCGGGAGTGAAATCTTCTCTTTGATGGATGGTTTCTCCGGATATAATCAAATCAATATCGTACCCTCTGACCAACACAAGACCGCTTTTATTTGTCCTTGGGGCACTTTTGCCTACCACAAACTACCCTTTGGTTTAAATAATTCCGACGCGACTTATCAATGTGGTATGTCTTATGCCTTTCATGATATAAAGAACATTGTCCAACCATATCTCGATGACCTACCAGCTCATTCCATGCACCATGTAGATCATCCAACACACCTCCGAACCATTTTCTTCACTGTTGGTTTTATCGTATACGCTTAAACCTGTACAAATGTGTTTTTTGTGTAGAATCTGGTCGACTTCTAGGATTTATTGTTTCGCCAGCTACAAAGTTTGTAAGGAAAGGAAAACTTTCTACGTCGTTTCATCCCAAACTACACTAAGTTAACCCTCGGATTTACTCGATTTCTCAAGAAAGGTTCTGAGTTTGTATGGGATACCACTGCCAACAAAGATTTCGACGCTTTAAAACTAACTTTAACCCGTACCCCACTACTTTTCCCACCCAATTATAGTCGAGATTATTTCCTGTATCTTGCAGCCTTAGACTATACCATTGCTATGGTTCTAGTTCAGGAGGATGATTCTCATGATGAACATGTCATTTATTATTTGAGTCGGAGTCTCATGACTACTGAACCCAAGTATTTACATGTTGAAAAACTGGCCTTGGTAGCTGTACAATATGTCCAACGATTTCGGCACTATATCCTTTTATGCAAGACTACTGTGATTTCCAACTGCAACCCTATGCAACACATTCTTACACGCCAATTGCTAGGGGGAAAATACTCCAAGTGGATCGTAATACTCCAGGAATTTGACTTAGAATTCGAACGTGCTAAGTCCAAGAAATCCTTGGTGTTTTTCGAATTGATATGTGACCTTCCCTGTTCTAAGACGGAAAATGCAACAGAGGATTCATTACCCGATGAATCCATTTTTCTGATCAGTTTCAATGACCTTTGGTATGGGGATATCATTATATATCTCCAGACTTAGACTTTCCAACCCAATTTGTCTAGCACTGTCCGTGATCAAATACGTTACCAAGCCCATCAGTATATTATCCTCAGTGATACTCTTTATCATTGTGGGATTGACTCTGTTTTTCGTCAATGCCTCACATTTGATGAAGCCAAGAAATACTTGAATGACTTCCATTCTAGAGCATGTGGTGGTCACATTTCTGGGTATGCTACTACCCAAAAGATCTTACTAGCTAGGTATGCCATGCTTTCCAAACATACAACAACAAAATACTATCACACCCTGTAGTCTCCGTTGGACCTTTTACGAAATGGGGTATCGATTTCATGACATGTCACCCTCACTCGRTYARGGGGCATGGATACATTATTGTAGCCATAGATTATTTTACGAAATGGGACGAGGCGATGCCTACATTTGATAATACCGGAAAGACTGCARCACTATTCATATTCAATCACATCATTGCTCGGTTTGGTGTTCCTCAAGCTATCATAACTAATCACAGTAGCCACTTTAGAAACTTCGTTATRTTAGAACTCACCGAAAAGTAGGGTCTTCGCCATGAAAACTCAACACCCTATTACCCACAGGCCAATGGCTAGGTTGAAGCAATAAACAAAGTCCTCATTACCATGCTTCAATGAATGATAGGGATTCACAAAACTAGTTGGCACATGATGTTGTTTTCAGCATTGTGGTCTTACCGAACATCCGCCAAGTCTGCTACCAGGTTTACACCTTTCCAGCTAGTTTATGGTCTAGAAGCCATCTTGTCAATTGAATGTGAGATACCATCTTTAAATCTAGCCATTGAACTTCTCCCAAACACTTCTGCTAAAGAAGAACATTTTTTGTATCTTATGCAGCTGGACGAAACCCGTCGTGATGCCACCCTAGTTATAGAAACCTGGAAGAAACGCGACAAATCCCAATACGACAAACATGTCAAACCACGCATTTTCTCTGAAGGTGATCTGGTTCTCCTTTACGAACACGATCGGGATTTTCTAGGAGCCAGAAAATTTGAGGCTATGTGGCGAGGTCCTTATATCGTCAGACGAGTGTTGGATAAAGGAGCCTACGATTTAGTAGACTACGATGGTATCCCTTTGAGTGAACCCAGAAATGGGCTTTACTTAAAAAAGTACTATGCTTAGATCATCTGTGCATGAGTGCTTGTATTTTATTGTATCATACCCTTGTGTGTTACTTTAGTGTGCTTTTTCGTTATTTGGTTTCTACCCTTGACCGCTTACCTTGTGTTGTTCTTGGTTTCCAGATGTTGGAGTCTTCACTACCCCACATTGGCTTCGCTAATGGTGCTAGTCGTAGTACTCAGAACCTAGCTTCTACGGCATGGGAAATTTATGCACCTACAAACAAACTTATCAGTCTACAAGGTGTCTACCTCGGTTTTGCAACCAATAATATTGTAGAATATAGCGTTGTCATCGAATTGTTGACTGATGCTATTTCACTTGGTATCTGCCACCTGGTTATACAACTTGATTCGCAGCTATTAGTGCTACAATTAAGTAATGTCTATGCTATCTGAAGTCCTACTTTATTGCGGGTATATCTATGAATTCACCTCTTGGAACGTTATTTTGATTATATTGAATATCAACACATTCCTAGATGTCTAAATTATGTGTTAGACAGACATCTAACACATCTAAATTATTAGTGCTTTAGCTAATTATGTGTTAGACAGACATCTGAGACATTTATAAAACCAATCACACATCACATGTATTATAAAAAACAAAATAAGCCAGTAGAAGTCGCATATATATCTATAACGATCAAAAGTTTTACAAAAGTTTATGTCCATAGACCAAAATATCAAAATATGAAGCCCATGGCTTCTAGAATTTAGCATCATAGATGACGCTCACGGTAAAATACAACTGCTCAGGATACCCTACAGAACAGTCGACCAAGAGACTCAGACATGACCACAGTATGGCACTGACAGTGCCTCAGGATCTCCCCAATAGAGATGTCTAGGACATTTGCAGTCAGTCCCTCTAAGTTCTGTTCAATTGCCTCGTAGTCCTCAACATCCCATATTGAGCCACTTCCCCTCGTCTTTGAATGGGAGATGTTTCTGGAGGTCAATACAGCCCCACATTTGTGTCGTCAAAAGAAATTTTTTATTATTCCTTGGATCGAAAACATAAAACATTTTATATAATAAAATTTGCAAAAAACATTAAAGAAAAAACAAAATGTGTACTTCTTACCTAAGTCACCCCACTGAGCATCCTTAGGTAGAACCAAATCTGAATCTCCTCGAAAATCCAAGTCGGCATATGCATAGTCATCGATCATCAACATCTGGGGCCTCAACCAGTCAAAAAATGAATCGTTATATTTGATTATAGGGACTTCTATGTGTCGAGCCATGAGGTTACACCACCTCATCATCCTCAGATCCCGTGGGGCCGGTAAACCCCAATCTACCTGTAGACACAATAGTGGGACCCTCTCAAGGAAGAATGACACCAAAATTGACCCGTACCCAAACTGTTTCAGGTTACCCCTTCTGCACTTTGTCAGTTGCCTCTTCATACTGCAGAGAACCGTGTCCGACCAGTTGAAAACCCGAGGCTCTGTGCACTCTATTGCATACTAGAAATAGCTCTGGAGAGCCATGTGTGGAGCCACGCTCCCAGACATCCGTGCAATGGTAAACAAGATATCCGTAAGGTCAGATATTGGACACCCCAGATGGTGACTTTACCCTTTCTTCTCTCTGCCTCGGGAACACAATATTGGTGAACATACTCGCTCATAGGAAGTCCACCGCCTCTACCTCTAGTCAAAGTCGTGTGGTATCCACGTCGTGACAACCCCATCAGAAAATAGATATCCTTGATATATAGTGTAAGCATGTGGACCCCTACATGAAATACCTATTGATCCACATCCCACATGTGGACCAGGTACTCTAACAACCTGACTTGGGCTCTCATGCCCTGGATCCTGAAAATTTTTAAGATCCCACATTCTCGGAGGGCAGCAACTGTACCCGAATCATTTCCAGCAATGGAATCATTCTCCGCATGTTCTCTTTCCCTCCATTCCAACATCGTGATGATCAATACCTGCAATGGAGCCATGAGAAGGAAGTTAAAAACACAATTTAACCTCTTGAATAAATTTTTATTGAGCAAAAACATACATGAAAATCCAATTTTCGGCCCCTGCAGGTGAATCTTTCACACAATGCAAGATTCTCGTAGGTGCACTGAGGCCCACCTACGAAAACCTTAGGTTCTCGCAGGTCCCGAATGGCCCACCTACGAGAATGCCTGAGTGCACCTACCAGCCTCAAAATGGACTCAAACACTAAAATTTTCCAATAAAAATCAAATGTAATCCATGAAAAAGTTGAAGAATCAGGAGATTACCTCGTTGGCCGAAACGATTTTCTAAATGACCGTTTGTACCTCCCGCAATCGACCGAAGAAATTTGGGAAAAAAGAGGTGTGCTGGAAATTTTTTTGACAAAGTAACAATGAAATGGTAAAAAGGGATTTTGATCCATATTTATTCACTTTTTTACTATTTTTCATTGATTTTTTATATTATTTTTATTATTTTTCCTAAAACTCTATTACCCTAATGGCTTTGTGAGTAAGGTTTTTTCACAGATAGATGACCTGGAAGCCCGAACGATGGTGTACGAGCATTTTTTCTTCACATGTACAAATACCTTTTTAGGGTTTTGTAGGAAAAACCTCGAGCTCGGTCTTCGTTCGTTCTCTCCCTCAACAATACATGAGAACGCAACCGATTATACTTTTGTCGTATTTTCATACTCGTCATGGTAACATGAAAACAACAAAAATAAGGGAGTATCCTTTAAGCTCTTTTCATGCTCCATAAAAATGAAAAGATTGTCGAGCGATCTTGTTCTTTTCACGCTCATATAAGTATTTGAAGAAAACGTTTGATGACTGATAGTTTATCACTTTTTCGGTCTCGTCGAACTAATTTACGAAAAAGGAACTGGGAGAGTTCTCTTTAAGTTTTTTTTAGACTCTCAAAACGTGAAAAACCCCTTACTTTTTTATCTTTGGACTCGTTAAACAAACATTGAAATGCCCTTATGGGACCGAACCACTCCTTCTTAGGGTTCATTAAACATACTCCAAGGGACTCGTCCGAAGGATGAGCTTACATCAACAAGAATATGTTATCCTCCTCAAGCTTGTGTAAAAATAAAGAGGTACTCGCCAAAAATGATAGGGAAAATTTTGGGAAAGGGATATGCCTTCACATTTGTATTAGTGGCAGTAAGTGTTTCTCTTGAACATGACACCCCATGTTCGTCCATTGAATCTGGGTTTGGAAATCCATTTGTCTCTCGTCTGACTTACTACAAGGTCATATCTTGGGTCGTCTTTGAGTCAATGCTTCCAAGACCATTGTTGTGTTGTTCATATGTTCAAGAGAATTCCAAACAATCCCTCCATTGAGTCAGCCATCTACAGTTGTCAATTCTTACCATGTCGGCCTTCCCAATGTCTGTTTCAAATCATATCTTTGACTTACCCTAAAAATTTGTTACTTATTTCATGTCATTGATGGGGGATACATCAAGTCCCTCCTATGACGAGTCTTTTTCTGTCCACTCCAACTCATTATTCAGGAATAAGACCTAGAAATCATTTAGTACCTTAGAACCTGCATGCCTTAATGGTAGGTCTCTTCGTTTTTGACACTGGACTCACATCATTGGTCCTTGATCGAGAGATTCCACTGAGTGTTCGAATTCAACTCATTTATTCACATTCGTTCGGATTGTACTTAGGTACCTTGGGAGTCACTGACATCAATGGTGATTTCCCTCGCACTTGTTAACGATTTTTATCAATGATCGGTAATCAAGTGGTTTCTACCCTGTTCGACTTCGACACATGTAATCACATGGCTAGATTCATACTTTCAGATGACAGGATTAAAGACACTGGGTCTCATCCTTTTGGTCCAGGTTGCGATGGAGTATTTATGATTTGTATCGACACAGAGATCCACTTTGTATGTCACATGGCTATGTCCTAATCTGAGTCTTCTAACACATAGATCCACAGTGTATTCCTGATGACTATGTAGCATTTTGATGACATGGATCCATGGTGTATGATTGGTGGCCATGGCCTACATTTGTGATTTCATTCATTTGTGGTCTGAGCATGGGAATGCCTACCTCAGAACTAGTATTATATTCTGCAAATGCTTGATTGTTTGTAGGTTTCCGATTAGGTGCGATCCTTGTTTCTGACACACACACGCATTTTACAAAGTATTTTCGTTGTCATGAGTTCCAGCCTCATACTTTGGGGGTCATTCTGTTATACGTTATTTTGGTCACTCTAGTGATGTATCTACAACTATGTGTTCAGGATCTCATAAGGACCTTTTGCCTGAGAAAAGTGACTATTGTCTTCTTCTACAAAACATATTTTTAAGATGATTTCATAGGTTTCATGTATTGTAGGGTGAAAAAACCCTAATTATCGCAGGCTACTCTATACTTGGATTGTGAGGTGTTCGCAGTTTTCTCTATAAGCAGGGTGTGAACTTGTTTCAAAGCTTAAAAGGGAGAAGAGGTTACGAAGGTTCTAGAAGAGGATCTTCTAGAAAATGAGTTGGCATTCGCATGGTTGGCATCCTACTGACTTCTCATATTTAGTGGGATCATCATCATCCCCTTAACCATCTCTCCCTCTCCTATATAATGAAAGGTTTCTCAAGGAAGAGGTTAAGCAAGATTGAATAGAGAATTGATGAAAGAATAGATTCAGAATTGTGTGAGTAATCCTATTTGAATTGATGCTTGAGGCCTCTATTTGTCCATCAATCCATAGTGGATCTTCTTCATGCAAGTGTGGAGCAAGTGTGTGTGTTGGAACGAAGGACCACTGAAAGGAATCTTGTGACATCAAGGCAATATGGTTGTATCTTCTACTTTCATTTAATATAATACAGTGGTATGTCCCTTTCCCATAAAATCACTCTTATTTTATTACATGACTCCTTGATCACATGTTTAGGTCTTCATTGAATATATTATTGTTGCTTTCACCTTGGTTGATTTGTGTCCTTGTAGATCTGATATCACATGGCTACCAAAGTGAAGCAGGTGTTATCACTCCAGGGAACTACTTAGGGTTGTAAGCTAAGTATGCCTTGTAACTTAAGAATTGAATACTTTTCAGTAGGTGGATCAATGGGATACTAAGATAGCACAATGGAGAGATTACTTATCAGAATAGCTTAATGAACCAGTGCTTTTAGAAACTGTAAATCAGATGCCAAATAACAGAAAAGGTATGAAGAATATTGCTTAGATAACCAAATACATTGGAATGCAGGGTTTAAATAACCAAATACATAAATAATGCAGGGTCACACTAAGCAATGAGAAGTTCCTCCATTCAAATCATGAGCATAGACTGAGCTAATTTAAACAGAGTACAGAATAAAGATGGATGAAAAATCTGATTACAGCAGCAAAAGAAAACTGTGATTTTGTATTAAGATAGGCAATCAAAACATAGACTAAAATTTCTCCAGAATCGAACCTTTTCTTCTTCAAATGTTCCTAGCTTTATAGCCTCTACATACAGTTTCTAGATCCTAGAAAACTGGATCTACTATACTAAAAATAGAAAGTCAATATTACAGTTACAAAAAAAATAGGGATAACACCCAAAAAGGAGGATAATCTCTTTGATATGATCCTTAAAATCTGTTGACTGTTGATGATGTGGAGATTAGCCTTCCAAGGCTTCTTCAACCTGTTCTTTCAAAGATAAATTCGAGCTGTTGGTGTGTGGCTAAAAATCCCTGAAATTCTGCCATTGAAAAGGCATCAAAAACCTTTGAAAAACCTCCTTTCTCCACCATTTGTCAAAACTAATTGTTGTGCTGGACTTGATAATTCACCACATGTCTATTCCAAGAGGTTTCATCTCATTATGCTTCAAAAATTCCTGATCTGGGCGA
>JASDQU010101212.1:222248-235766 GCA_032191745.1 Picea mariana | reverse complement strand
AAGTAGATTCAATTTTGGAAATGCTGGTGTCATTTTCGAAACCAAATTCTTAGTATTTATAGGAGTCCACAACCTCCGAAGTTCAGGTAAGCTTGGGGCAATTCTCTGGTTTTTATTTTCAGTCCCAATTTCATGTTTTTGGCCGACATAAAAGTCATGCATAATGGAGAAAAGAATACCTACAACTTTTGGAAGGATGGATCAAAAGTCATCTTATTTCCCCTTAAGAATGAGGGGAAAGTTGAGAATATGTTGTCAGAAGGAGATCTTGTTAAGGAAACTAAGGCAACAGGATTATGCTATGCATTAATAGTGCAAAAAGGAGTTGGGGAAGACATACCAATCCCTAGTGAAGTGGCCAAAATACTAGAAGAATATGTTGATGTTATCCCTAATGAACTACCTGATGGCATTCCACCAAATAGGGATATTCAACACCACATTGATATAATAACATGATCATATTTACCTAATCAAGCCTCCTATAGGATGAGTCCTACACAACATGAAAAGCTCAATCAAAAAGTGACAAAACTTATAAAGAAAGGTGTGGTAAGAGAAAGCATGAGTCCCGGTGTTGTACCGACATTCTTGAGTCCCAAAAGTGATAATACATGGAGGATGTGCACAAATAGAAAAACAATCAATAAAATTACCATCAAATATCAGTTTCCTATACCGTGCTTAGACAACATGATGGATGTGCTAGCCAAAGCTAAATATTTTAGTAAAATTGATTTTTGAAGTGGATACCACTAGATTTGGATTTGCGAAGGGGATGAATGAAATATTTCCTTCAAGACCAGGGATGGACTAATGTGGTGATGCCATTTAGGTTGTCCAATGCACCTAGTACTTTCATGCAGTTGATGAATACTGTGCTTCAAACTTATATTGGTAAGTTTGTTGTCGTTTATTTTTATGACATCTTAGTTTTCAGTAACAACAAAGAAGATCACTTGCAACATTTAAAAATTGTATTGGATGAGTTGAGAAAACATCAACTTTATGAAAACCTAAAGAAATGTAGGTTCCTGCAATAAATTTTGGTACTTTTGTATTTTGTCATCTCAACAGAAGGAGTCAAGATGGATTCAAATAAGGTCAGAGAAATTTTGGAGTGGCCTAGTACCAAGAGCATAACATAGGTAAGAATTTTTCATGGGTTGGCCACCTTTTACCGAAAATTTATTCGACATTTTAGTAGGATTGTAGCACCCATAAAAAATTGCACCAAAGGAAAGAAATTCATGTGGACCAATGAATCCAAGGAAAGTTTTAAGTTTCTAAACAAGAAGGTAATTGCGGCACATATATTTTCCTTAATCGAAAATAAGTATTGCTGGCCAAAGATGAAAAAGGATATAGCCATGCATGTGGCATGGTGTAGGATTTGTCAAATGGCTAAATGAAACTCATAGAACACATGATTGTATATGTCATTACCAATTCCCACATGCCCATGGATAGATCTGGGCATGGACTTTGTGTTTGGGCTCCCAAACTCACAATGAGGTAATGATTCTATTTTTTTGGTTGTTGATAGGCTCTCTAAAATGACTCATTTGATTGCTTGCAAGAAAACCAGTGATGCATCGAGGGTGGAAGAATTGTTTTTTTTTCATAAATTGTTAGATTGCATGGGGTTCCAACAAATATTACCTTTGATAGAGATACTTGGTTCTTGGGTAATTTTTGGAGGACTTTATGGAAGAAAATGGGGACTAAATTACAATTCAATAGTGCCTATCACCCCCAAACAGATGGGCAAACCGAGGTACTAAATTGGAGTTTGGGAAACATGTTATGGAGCATTGTTGGAGAGAATCCCAAACAATGGGATTTGGGTTTACTTCAAGAATAATTTGCCTACAATAGTTCAGTGAATAGATCTATGGGTAATTCCCCATTTCAGGTTGTTTATGGTAGAAATTATACGGTTGTCCTATATTTGGTGTAACTACTACTTGGGGATAGGATCAATGATGATGGGGAAGCATTTGCAGAATAGATTTAATAGTTGTAGCAACAAGTGAGACAAAAAATGCAGGCTAGTGATTGTTGACGTTTGAATCTTTCAGGAATTAAACGACAACCTCATGAGGATATGAATCCCCCTGCATTTTTATAAAGGTGGTACTCCTCTTTGGGTAAGGATATTCTTTAAATATTTAAAGAAAATAATACAGGATTATGTCAAATGACAGAATCCAAATATTTATATCTCTAGAAAATTCAAATTGCTGAAAAATAAATATATATGGAGAGTGCTTGAGAAATGGACCAGGAACCTCAAATATTACACATTGCATAAAAAATAGAAAATGATAATATCCTCACATTACATCACAGTTTAGTAATGCTTCTGATCACATTCAAAATAAAAGGAAATGGTCCAATTGCACAAGAGAACTTTGTATGATTATTACTTATTAAGATAAAAAAATATTTTAATAAGTCAATTTCAAATATCTTATACTCAAAACTCAAAGTTATAAAATACAATCAAAATTGACTCCGAAATAGATCTTTGGAATTTCTCAAAAATAATAATGTTTGTTACAATCTTGGAAATTTAAAGGCATTCGTCCATAAATAGACCGAGTCTGGTTCTTTTGTGGACCATAAAATATACAAAAGAAGTATGAAGAAGAGGGAGGAACATGGAACAGGGCACAAACAACAAGATCTGGAAAGAAGACAAAATGAGGTTATCGGAATTCAGTTATATTTTTCTCATGAAAGAATAAATACAATTGGATGAATTCTAGGAAGGAAGAAAATATGTAATCAATATAGACTTACTATGATGGATTATATCTCCTTCATTTGCTTTTTTATGCACCTTTTGTATCTTTGCTTGTTGTGGTTATATGTCCAGTTGTAACTGCTTCCGTTGGAATCTCAGAAATCTTGATTATAGATTTGTTTAACCATTCTTGAATATATTCCCTTAAAGGAGAGACAATTACTTCTTGCTTGACTTTGATATTTAATAATTCTCTTTCAATTTCTCTATGGTCAATAGATAAATTTTACAGTTTAGTCCCAATGTCTTCATTTCTATTTGTATATTCAACAAGCCAACTATCAATATCATCATAAGTATATTCCACCATACTATCAAATTTTTCTGCCGATGATTTTTTCAAAACTTCAACTTGCTCTTCAAACTACTGTCTGGTCATGAGCATTGAATTTGATATCAAATTTGGTTATGAAACTTCAATGGCAGTGCCTGGAATATCTAAACCAATAACCTTTGAATATTCCTCAGTCTTTTTTCATGATAATTCATTAAGTTGACTTAATAACCCTCTTAATGTATTAATCATTTCAAGCCAACATGACTTTAATTGTTTCATGCCGCTATGAGAAGGTATATATTTTTGTTTTCTCCTTTGTTCGATCATTTCCGATACTTTTGCAGCAAACATGGAAACCCCATCTGTAAGAAATCCTTCATCAATTTTTAAATCTGCATTCAAATATTCTTTAGTATTTTGTATTCTGAGCCCGAGAGAAGAACAAATTTTTGGTAAGTCTCATATATCTAAAACAAGTGACATTCTTTTCTTTATATTTTCATACAAGAAATGTCGAGTAGAAGTGAGTAAGCTTAAGATTCCTTTCATTCTTAGACTTGATTCAGGGGTCCTTTGAAGAGTTCTGTTAGGTTGAATCATAGCAATAGGGGTAGCCAATATGGGTGGAGGCATAAGCGTTGCTTCCAATTCTTTGACTCTTTCCTTAAACCTAATATTTTCCTGTTCCATATCAATTATTGAAACATCTAGTGCATCCCCTGTAACCTTATGGATTGAAGATAATTTTGATGGACGCATGTCTTTGATATCAATGGTAGAACTAGATTTTCCATTTCTACTCCTTGAAGTTCTTTCAAAGATTAATTTCTTTGAAGACTTATCAAGTAATACATTCTGTACAGAAAAGGTTTCTTCATCAGAAAAGTTTTCATCTTGAACAACAAGTGCAGAAGCAAATTGTACATTCTCTTGTGCATGCTCCTCTTCATCCAGGAATTGGATATTTTCAATATCCACATCTAAATCCATATCATCAAGCAAGATATCATTTTCAGGTATGTTTTGTTCTTCCCCTCCCTGTTGAGAATTGATTCTTTTCCTTTTCAATTTCAATTTATGAGTGTTTTCTAAATTTCCTTGAGGAGGATTTCTCTCTCCATCATCACTTGAATTATTATTTGAGGATTTTCTTTGTTGGGATGCTACATACTAAGAATTTAATTTAGGTAAAACAATTCTATGAGAAACAACGGGTGACTGAGCACTTATTTCACTAAGGGTTTCCCTCTTTTCTTATAATGCTCTATAGTGCTTACAATGGTATCTATATCATCAGAATTTTCATTAACACTTTGAACAAGAGGGTCACGATTGTCACCTTCTTCCTCTCCAAGTATGAGTGTGTTAACTAATGCAGGACTTAGTCCAACTCACATTATATGATTATAAAAAATGTTGTTAGGATCAAACCCCTTGATTTATTCTGCAAATTTTAGATTATACTAGTCGAAATGCGAAGCATATTCATCAATCTTAGCAATTCCTCTCAACAAAATTTCACCAGATTTCCAAGGCAGAGGAATAAACATCTTTTTCCTTTTTTCATAAAAAAAAATGGAACCATAATTTATACTGTCTCGCCACTTCTATAATATATAATTTATACTGTCTCGCCACTTCTATAATAAAATCATAATGATGTTATAATTATCCATTTTCTCTAGAACTCCCTTTTTATTCATAAAAACATACACTTCCAATGAAAGTCTAGAAGTATCTTCTTCAAAGAGAAATCTCTTAAATTAAGATACAAAATCATTTTAAACTTCATAAAAATAGTGGATAACTTTTTGTCTCTAGAGAGCTTGATACCACATAATCACAGGCTTGACTTTTGAATTTACCCTCTTTCCAATACTCAGGACTTTAAAAATATGACAGTACGTGATGACAAAAATTAGATAAGAAGCCGTGTAGATTTTTTTTTTCACTCTTAAAATTAATTATCCGTGAAAAAATTTCATTAGAAATGATCTTCACCCAGTTGAAGATAACATTTTCATGAATTGTAAAATGTAGAATACATAAGGCCAATAGATGGATAGTTTTTGTAGAATCTTGATCAGTGATTCTAGTAAAGAGCCAAGCAATTTCTCGATAAGGGTTTTTCAAAGAACTTACCTGAATTCTAGATAACTCTTGCAGCATTTTTATAGGGTGTTGTAAATATTCCTGCAAGAATTCAATTCGATTGTTTTTCCCTTTAAGAAAATTTCTAGCTTCCTCTCCTTTATATGTTAGATTCGACCCAGGTAATTTTAACATTTTCTTAAAAACTGAAGGCACCAATGAAACAGAGGAGCCACTCTGTGGTGGAATTGTCCTTCTGTTCTGAATAAATTTATCAATGCACCAGGTGATAATATATTTGCAGTCGGAAACTTTTGGAACACAAGCAACGAGAGCTATTCCTGACGTCCAAAATTTATTGTTGTCTCTGTCTGAAAATGTTGAATAATACCAATATGATCTTTACCAATGGTAATTGTGGTCTTCTCTAGTGAACAAGTTCAGAGTATCCTTGCATAAATGTTGTTTTCTCTTGGCCATATTTACAAGGTTGACAAAATTCTTCATAATACCGATTAGAACAATTATAAAATCTTGTTCAATAGCTTGCATTATGTTTTCGATGGAAGCATTAATATGAAATAAATGTAATTTTCCTTGATAGAAATACCATTAATAACAACCTTTGCAGAATTCAATTTAGCAGTTGATTCCGTAAAACTAACAATAAATATAGCTCGAGAAATGTGAAAGAAAAGTGACACATCATGGTGGGGAGTTGGGGTGGAAGAAAATAATTCAAGTGAAACCACGAGTCTACGAACCTGTTGTGGATTTAAAAATGGTTAATTGTTGATATTTCTCGGACGAACTTACAAAAAGGAAAGATACATAGTTATGAGTCCTTGAATCCGTGAGTCCGTGAATGAAAAAGAAACTAAGTGTTGGAAATGATTTTTATGGAAGAAATAAAGATACACTATGAGCCTGCAAGTCCTCCAACCCGTGAATTTGTGAATATGATAAAGTGACTAATTATGGTAAAATATGTAAGTTACGAAAAATAAAAGTGTGTAATATATGACACAGAAAATTGTAGGACCACAACAAGCTTATAAAAAGAAACTTTTAAATATGGAAGAAAGAAAGAAAGAAAACGTATGGGGTTCAACAATGATGAATAAAACAAAATTATAAAATATGCTCACTGATGATACCGGGTATTCAATGAAGGTGATTTGGTGATGTTTTATTTACGAAAAGAGTAGTTTCCTAGCGTGGATGCTACTGGAGGTGTCGCACATCCTCCCATAACACCACGTTGTCTACCTCCACGACGTCCTCTAACCATAATTACCTGGATGAAAAAATTTCAATTTTAATTAGAAATAAGTTATTAATCAGGTGTTTAATACAGTGGAAGGCGTAATGATCCCAAGTCATGGGGTTGAACCCGCTTTGATACCATATGTAGCGGCCCCCTCCGTTGCACCAACGAATAGCGATGTGCAAAAGGTAGATATATTTTTTTTCGCATTAGGAAATTAAAATCGACACAACATAATTGATAGCAACACAAGTGACACATCATCATAATTTAATAACAACACAATCAACACATTAACATAATTAATAACGACAGATCATATATTAATCAATACATAAGAAAATTTATCAAGTTCATCTGAAAGCAACATCATTATCGACCAATCAACATTTATGAAAAGGAAACTGCCTGCCCAACCTATCCTGCATGGTTAGGACCTCCAATACACATAAGTAACGCTCAAGTCTAGGATTCATCCTATTGATTTTGACCACTTAAGGTCTCAGGAATGGCGAGTCTTTTTAACCATACTTTAACTATTACTTCCTCATGATGCAATAGTAAAATATACTATACTTAATCAAGATTTCGCACAAATTAGATGCATTAGAGTAAGAGGATAATACATTAGGAAGGTAAGAACCACAATCCATGGAATGGATAGGGATCAAATTCTAAAATCATTGTATCTTGTCAAGTCAAGCTTAACCAAGGACAATCATCAAACAAGGTTCATTATCTGCAATAAACACAACCCCTAAGTAGCTCATCTATGTACCTTGATGACATGAAACCTTAAGTGAGACTAAATAAGTAATTCACATAATGGTTACATTCCCATTAAAGATTTCCAAAAGGATTATATCTTCTTTAAGAAAAACAAGGATTTCAATACCATTTTAAAGTACTCATTTATCACTATAATAATTCATTCATAATAAGCAATAAAATCACTTGATTTGCTTGCATATCCATTTTAAAGAACTTAAAGAAAGCCCAAACCTTATTATGAAATATGAAGAATCAACCATTGCTTTACCTATTCATTAAAACCTTTTTTTAAAACATCAAAGAACATCAATTCTTCTTAAAGTCATACTTACCAATTCATTGCTACCTTACAGTACATGTCTACTTAACTTCTAAAAAGGTCAACAATATTTAACAATATATAAGGAGTTACATCCATCTTTATATCCATAAATCTATATGACCAGAAGAATAACACATCATATCAATAGACTTTACATATCAATGGAAGGGTTATCAATAGACTTTACATATCAATGGAAGGGTTACCAATAGACTTTACATATACCACTATAAGAAGAATAATAGACCAAGTTTTAGTTAGTAAAAGAATAAAGATTCAGAAGTTAAATCATTACTAGTGTAAAGATAAAAGGGGGATCAAATAACCAATCCCAACTATATGATAAACATGATTTCCTTAATTACATTAATCAAGTTCAAGTTGAAGATTCATAAATGGTGATTTTTTTTTGTAAAAGGTTAGTCCACAAAAATTACTTACAAGAACCCTTACTAACTCCATAAAAGTCAACGAAAACCAATTTAAGGAGCCGAAATATGCACTAACATTCTAATCTTGGATTAAGTGGACAGTCACACAAATTTACCATTCCCAGTCATAAGAAAATTTACCATTTCAATATCAAAAATTGAAATTACAAGTACAAACAGTCTAGGTCTGGTTTAAATTTAAGTAGCGATCAAGGGAGGTTTGAAATTATAGAAAAGAAATTAAATTGGAACCATTGCAGGGTAAGATGATCGAAGGGGAAATGCTTCAAAAATATGAATCTCTCGGACTGCAAAATTGTATGACAACGTTCAATAAATCTCTAAATTTGATGCTGCCATTATAATAGCAGTAAAAATTACAGTTTATTTGTTGGGAGCAGCAATTGCAAGACCAACCCATAAAATTCATACACCGAAATTCTAGATAGAAGCAATTTCCAGGAAGAAACAATTTGAAGCAACAAACAAATTCTAATTTAGCAACTACGATGAATTTCACTATGACAACCTAGATTTTTTTTTGAACTCTGAACACACACACAAAAAACCAGCGAACCCAAAATTTTAACAATATTACTTCATAAAATATTTCAGCGAGAATGTTATTCAAATCAGGAATACTACCATCTAAATGAAACATCAACATTCAAATTACAATAAATCTTGCTACATTTATAACTTCATAAATAAAAATATTGGAACCAACGAAGAACGAGAGTAGATGATGTTCGTCAACTACTTGCGCTTCTCCTTACTTCAGCTTCTAATTGCAGTGACTTCACTGGTACCTCCTAACCAACGCTAGGGGTATTATTCTTCCCCCTTAGCCCCTCGAGCCGCAAAGGTGACACACACACAACCATAAATTTCTAGCTCCAATATTTCCTCGCAAGGTAGAGCCACCTCTCTCTATCAATCTTGGTATCCCAACTCTCCCACCACCTCTTTCTATCAATATTGGTATCCCAACTCTCCCTTGTAAAACCAGTAAAACATTCTGCATCATAACTTTACCCATAACCTCTGTGATCCCTTTCCCCTCCTTTCCATTTTATTTATAGGAGTTTCCTTAATGACACTTTCCCACTTGCACAATTAATTCACCTTTTAATTAAATAATTTAGAATTATTCTCCCATACACTTGTCACCCTTTCCCCAAGTTGCACAAGTAAATTCCTCAATTTATTTTAATTAAAGTCAATTTCCCCCACCTTTCCCAAAAGCTCTCCTTAAATCACTCCTAGTTGTCTCTTTATTCCCCTTATTTCCAATTAATGACTGACGCCTTACTAAATCTGAGTTGAGTTAAAATATGATTCTTCTCTAGTTAAACTAGTGTTAAATAGACTCTAGATTCCTTTCTATGCATACACATTCTCGTATCTGTGTTTCTTTCTTATTTTAAATACTCCCTTTTAATATTTTCTTACACATATGTTCCTTAAATAAAATCTTTAGGATTATTTCATTTTACTTAATTCTTAAATTTATTTACCTCATTCCCCTTTTGATTTTGTTAATAATTTAGTTTTAGTCTTCTCACCTAACTTAGAATTAGGCATAATTTTTGAATAGGCTTATACTTTCACTTGGGATTTACAATTAATAATTCAATCCTTAATTAATTAATTAAATCCAACAACGCTTATAGATTTTACAAGGTTTGATTATTCACTCAAGGTTTTCTAGGCCACCTATATCCTTTGACTCAAGTTTTATTTCTGTGACGTGTCCTTCAAGACCCACTCCATGCTCCAAGAGTGTCACTCGTCTTTGACTGGTTTTGGTAGTTATCCAACCCTTGGATTCAACACTCCATTCAGGAAACCATGTGAGAGACTAAGGGATTCTAAGGAATAAGGACCCTGCCTTATTGTGCACCCCTTAGAAATCTTCGTGAGTGACTGTCTCAGTTTTCCCTCACGGCGTCGTGGAACTCTCGAATTAGGTAATCGTTAACCTACAATTCGAGCCACGATGGGAGTTCTAGTAGGAAATGACAAGGACTCTGCCACACTTCTCCCTCAATATCTGGTTTATGTGCATGGCCCCTTTACTCCTTATGTGAGTCAGATTAGAAAGAATTCATCAGCCTACATACATTAACAAAACACTGTCAACGATCCATATACAACATCATAATATAATCGATCATTTGTCACATATGCATAAATGAAATACTCAAACTAATACAATCCACTCCCTGACTCAATCCAGATTCCAAGGAGGTCCATTAATTCCCACGACATCCACAATCTGTCAAGTGTCCTGCACACTCAGGAAACTCGTCAATAGCATCTGTCAATACACATATAGCAAATAACATAAAATCATAATCCATTAGCATCATCATAAGAATCCATAAAAGAAACAAATAACCATGTACTATAAACAGATCACTTGCACGCAAGTGTCCTCAAAGAATAAGTCAATAACATGTGCTTGCAAGAGCGGGATGTTACATACAACCCCTCTTGTTTTAAAATTCATCTTGAAGTTGTACAATATATATATAAAATACAATAATAAAAGTATCTGACAAGATCTATATGTCTATTCTATCAAACAAGTACGGAAACTGCTAATGCATATCATATGTGTCCTCTTAGGTAGTTGAGTGTGGTCTATAATTGTTCCAATGGACCTTGATCCAATTGGTTGTTTGATGTTGTAGTTGTCGAATGCGATGGTCCAGAATGTGGATTGGCTCCACCGTGAGTGCACCCTCTTCCGACACCTACAAATAACTCATGTCAATCACATGTGTAGGATCACTAACATAATGTATCAAAACAGATACATGAAAAACATTGTCCATACACCTCAAAGAATCAGGAAAGGCTAGTCGATAGGCCATGGATCCCTTCTTTTCCACAACCTTGAAAGGTCCCACAAACCTAGGAGAGAGTTTAACACCCTTTCCAAACTTAATCGAGATCTTGTGCGGTTTCACCCGTAATAAAACTTGGTCGCCAACTTCATAATTGTGGTCAACATGATGCACATTAGCATAACTCTTCTACCGATATTGTGCTTCTTTAATCCTTTGTCTTATCGATTGCATTTTCTCTTCCATTTCTTGGATCACTTCTGGTTCGACCATGACCCTATCCTCAATTGAATCCCAACTTAATGGCATCCAACAAGGTCACCCGTAAAGAAATGCAAATGGTGCCATCTTAATGGTACTTTGATAGCTTTTGTTGTATGCAAACTCTACTAGTGGAAATAAATCTTCCCAACATTTCTGTTGGTCCATCACATACATACGCAATATATATTCCAAAATTTGGTTCGTTCTTTCTGTCTACCCATTGGTCTCAGGGTGATACGCTGTACTAAAGTTTAGATGTGCTCCCAAATCCTCTTGGAAACTAGTCCAAAAACATCCTATAAAAATCGATCCTCTATCGGATATGATCCTTTTTGGGATGCCATGTAATCTCACAATATCACTGATAAAAAATCTAGCTATGTCTAGTGCCTGATATGTCGTACTCACACAAATAAAATGTGCACTCTTCATCAGAGTGTCCAC
Organism: Picea mariana; assembly: GCA_032191745.1. NCBI lineage: Eukaryota > Viridiplantae > Streptophyta > Pinopsida > Pinales > Pinaceae > Picea > Picea mariana. The sequence continues at coordinate 224,238 of JASDQU010101212.1, read as the reverse complement.
TACCATGAAAATCAAGTCGTGTCTCCTTGTCTTCAGTGGCAACCCAAAAATAAATTCCATTGAAATGACCTCCCATTTTGATTCCGTACTAACGTGTGGTTGTAATAATCCTGCCATATGTCTATGTTCATCTTTCTCTTGCTGACATTTTAGACATCTCAGCACGTAACTAACTATGTTTTCTTTCATTCCTTTCCAGAAGAATAGGGGCTTAAGGTCTTCCCCCATCTCCATGACTCCTGGATGAGCCATGTACACTGCTCTATGATCTTCGCTTATGATCAAACTTCTCAATTCGTCATTAGGCGGTACATAAATCCGATTATTAGATCTCATCAATCCGTCGTTGTCCAATGTATATCCTTCAAACTTTGGTACCATCATGGTGTTTTTGTCTGATATTTCCCTTCAACCAGTTCGAAGTGTCGAGTTCACATTGCTGAGCTCAAACATGATTTTCACACTTGGATAAAGTTGTTAGAAACTTTTATGACATAATCCCTGAGAATTTGTTTAAAATACAAGCTCTGAAAACAATAAAATCTTCTTTGACATGATTTCTAAATGCAATGATAACCATTGAATGCATGAGATAGTTATGAATACGCTGCAAAATCTCTTGTGAGTTCGAAGAACATAGGATAGATGATGGAAAAGGGAACTTTGTGTACAATTAGAGGTGTGACATGTCAAGGTAAAAATGTAAAAATCAAAGGTGTGACTCATTTTGACCCCTACAATTCTATGTGCTAACACCCCAAATGACTTAGCCACTGAGGCATGGTTGGAGAACATGGGGATGTGCTTTGCACTTCAGGATTACAACTCCAACATGAAGGTCCACATGGAAATAGTCCAATTAAAAGGGAGCTCTCTACTTTGGTGGAATACGCTCCTACCCCAACTAAACATGGCCTTCGAAGACCTGTCATGGGATTTGTTCGAGGAACTGTTCCGGGAGAGGTACTTGTCCAAGGACTTCATTGAGTGCCATATTAATGAGTTCAACTCCTTACGACATGGTGGTTGTACAATGATAGAGTATGAGGCCAGATTCATGGAGTTACTTAGGTATGCTCCACATCTGAACACAGAGAATTTAAAGGTCAACAAGTTTGTGTTCAACCTTAATTTCAACATTCGTTAAAAGGTGAGGATCCTAATTCCTCATAAATGATTGGACGATGTAGTTCAGAAGGCCCTCATAGCCAAGGAAGAACTAAACGGTGGGGTTCAAGGTACGACTCCTTCTAGACTGATTGGATAGACGACATAAGGAGTGAAACGTCATCAGACACCATCCAGACAGACTACAAGGCATCGCAATACACCAAGAGGACCCATGTTCATGACACCACGATGACAAACTCCTCGGCATAGGACTCCTTACAGATGACAACTTATACTTAGGAGACCAAGAGTACTGGACCGAAGACTGGGTGTTGGACATGTGGAGAGCCACATTACCAACGATATTTTTCGATTGAGAAGGCCAGAGTGACTAGATCATCAAGACCCACTACAGTTGGAGATTTTGGCAAGGCCCACAGGATACATGCAATGACGAACAATCGCTAGGTCGAGCACCAGTCCATTGTGCTCGAGATGTCAGGTACAATCACCAACCAAACTTTTAGCATTTTTATAGATCTAGGTGATACAAAGAGATTTATATCTAGTGCAATGCTAAAGATAATTAAGGTAAATGCAGTCGATCATGACGAATTTAGATATGTAGAAATGACATTGGGTGCCAAACAAAAAGTTGGAGGAAAAATTATGGACTATAGCTGTGAACTCAACACTACGAACTGGTTATGCGTTGCTTCAAGTTCCAGTGTAACTACTAGTGGTTACGAGGATAGGGCCTTCGAGGAAATTGTGAGAAAGTAGAATAAGTAAATAATGGAATAAATCTGGGTGAGTAAGTAGGAGAGATTAAAATTCTAGGAACTATCGTTTTTGACCAATCCTTCTAGGAACCTAAGAA
>JASDQU010101212.1:206710-218158 GCA_032191745.1 Picea mariana | reverse complement strand
ACCATTGTTTTAATGTAATTACTCTCAAATTCATATTCGCTAAGTAATTTTGACCAATGCCTCTGTCGCACGTTCAGGTCACTCTGCGTAAATATATGCTATAATCCAAGATGATCTGTCTATAATTCAAATTTACGTCCAATCAGATAATGTCTCCAAACTCTCAAGGAATATACAATTGCTAATAACTACAAGTCATGCATTGCATAGTTCTCTTCATTCTTTCTCAATTTCCTTGAAATGTAAGCAATCACTTGACCATCTTGCATCAAAACTCCACCTAAACCTTCCTTGGATGCATCCATGCATACCAAGAATTCCTTGTCCATGTCGGGAACCTTTAGTATCGACACTGTCATTAACAAATCTTTGAGCTTTTGAAATGCTTCCATGCATTTCTTAGTCCATATGAACTTCTTGTTTTTCTTCTGCAATTCTGTGATTGGATTTGCTATATTTTAAAAACCTTCGACAAACCGTCGATAATATCCTGCTAAACCCATAAAGCTACGTACTTCTTGTACATTTGTCGGTGCTAACCATTCTATAATAGCCTTGAACTTCACTGGATCCACAATAATAACTTCACCAGATATGATATGTCCCAAGTAATGAATCTTTGATTGGTAAAAAGAACATTTCTCTAGCTTCCCGTACAATTTGTTTTCTCGTAGACATTGTTGGACCAATCTTAAGTGTTCTTCATGCTCTTCTTTCATCCGAGAATAAATTAGTATGTCATCAATAAATGCTTGAACAAACTTGTCCAAGTATTCTTGGAACACCCCATTCATCAAACTCATGAATACCCCCGGTGCGTTTGTCAAACCGAACGGTAAAACTGTAAACTCAAAGTGTCAAAATCTTGTCTTAAATGTGGTCTTAGGGATATCTAGTTCTTCCTTAATATGTAATTGATGATATCTCGATCTCAAATAAATCTTCAAAAACATCATTTCTCCCTTCATCTGGTCAAACAAATCATCTATTTTTCGCAATAGATACTAGTTCTTGATCGTTTCTTTGTTGAATTGACGATAGTCAATACAAAGTCTCCACGATCCATCCTTCTTTGTGATGAAAATAACCAGCGCACCCTACAACAATACACTTGGACATATAAATACCAAGTCCAACAATTCCTTCAATTTCATTTTCAACTACTGTAATTTAGGCATTGACATCCAATATGGTGTTCTCGCTATCGGTTCAGTTCTAGGATTCAAGTCTATTGTAAACTCCAACTCTCTTTTAGGCGGTAAACCTGGTAACTCTTCTAGAAATACGTCTGCAAAATCTTACACTACAAGAAGGATTTTTATTCCTTTTGCCTCACCCTTTACTTTTAGTTCTAAGATTTCATATAGCTTGCATCCCTTGTGCATACTCTTATGTAGTTGTAGGGAAGAAATAAATCTCAAGGACACCCCCTAGTTTCTTCCTACAATCGCTCTACTTTGTCCCAAGTCATCTGTAAAACTTAACTGTTTCGTCTTACAATTAAGTATCACATCATGAGATTATATCTAGTCCATACCAACAACTATGTCATAATATCCTAAGATCATGATATAAAGATCTACCTTCGTTACAAAATCTCCCAAGTTAATGCTACAGTCCATAACATTTCCTCCAACTTTTTGTTTGGCACCCAATGCCATTTCTATGTATCTGAACTCATCCTGATCAAATTCTTTTACCTTAATTATATTTAGCATTGCACTAGATATAAATCTCTTTGTAGCACCTGGATCTACCAAAGTGATAAAAGTTTGGTTGACAATTGTACCTGACGTCTCGAGCACAGTGGACTGGTGCTCGACCTGGCGGTTGTTCACTACTGCATGTATCCTGTGGGCCTTGCCCAAATCTCCAATTGTAGTGGGTCCTGATGATATGGCCACTTTGGCCTTCTCAATCAAACAATCTTGCTGGTAATGTGGCTCTCCACATGTCCAACACCCAATTTTCAGTCCAGTACTTCTGGTCCCTGAAGTAGAAGTTGTTGGCCTAGCAGTATGTGATCCTAGTTTGTTCTGTTGAACAAGCCTAAAATGTTGTTGTTGCTGCGGACGATGTTACTGTTGTTGATTTGGTACTCTGTAAGGAGTCCTCTGCTAAGGATTTTGTCATCGCGGTGTCATGAACATGGGTCCCTTGGGCGTATTGCGATGCCCTGAAGTCTGTCTAGATGGTATCTGATGCTACTGCACTCCTGATGTTGTTTATCTAATCAGTCTAGAAGGAGTCCTACCCTGACCCCCACCATTCAGTTCTTCCTCAGCTATGAGGGCCTTCTGAACTGCATCGTGCAATGTATGAGGCATTAAGATCCTCACCTTTGCACGAATGTTGAAATTAAGGCTGAACACAAACTTGTTGACCTTTAACTTATCCGTGTTCAGATGTCGAGCATACCTAAGTAACTCCATGAATCTGGCCTCATATTCTGGAACCGTACAACCACCTTGTTGTAAGGTGTTGAAATCATTAAGTTGGCACTCAATGAATTCCTTGGACAAGTACCTCTCCTGAAACAGTTCCTCAAACAACTCCCATGACAGGTCTTTGAAGGCCATGTTTAGTTTGGGTAGGAGAATCTTCCACCAAAGTAGAGCGCTCCCTTTCAATTGGAAGACCACCATGTGGACCTTCATGTTGGAGGTGTAATCACTAAGTGCGAAGCACATCCCCATGTTCTCCAACCATGCCTTGGTGGCTAATCCGTTCGGGGTGTTAGCACATAGAATTGTAGGGGTCAAAATGAGTCACACCTTTGATTTTTACATTTTACCTTGACATGTCACACCTCTAGTTGTACACAAAGTTCCCTTTGTCATCATCTATCCTCTGTTATGCCAACTCACAGGAGAGTTCATAGCGTATTCATAACTATATCACGCATTCAATGGTTATCATTTCATTTAGAGATCACGTCAAAGAAGATCTTATTGTTTCCAGAGCTTGTATTTTAAACAAATTCTCAGGGATTATGTCATAAAAGTTTCTAACAACTTTCTCCAAGTGTGCAATTCATATTTGAGCTCAATGCTATGAACTTGACATTGTGTCTTGTCTTGGTACCATCATGGTGTCTTGTCAAGCTTAACATTATATGCATCAAGCTCAAGTCTATTGGATACTTCATAAGGGTTATCATGCTATTCGAATGTTGAGAGAAGGTCCTTTTACTGATATATTTGTTGGCGCTGCAAACTGTGTTGTGAACCCTTTGTTCTAGGATTATTAAAACTTTCACCTTTTGCATCCTTTCAAATTCAGCCCTAAATGCGTGAATTATTATCCCTATCAAATTTACAATGTGTTGTTGATCATTTGTTGAAGAAGGCTTAAATTTAAAAATGTTGTTAATGTTGTTAACCTATTTTTATGCATTTTACAACATTTTTTGGGTGATGGCTATGAGTTGTAAGCCATGAGTATCAGTTGTGGTGCTTTCCTCTAAGTCATATATCAATATAATGAAGTTTTGTGGCATGTATGGACTCTTGGAATAAGTTTTGTGATGTTAAAAACTTTGGTAAATTGAAACAGGCTGCTACAGGAAAGTTCACTGCGTCGACGCTACGAATTGGTAATTTATGACAGTTTGCAAGAATTAGCACATAACAGAGGATGGTTTTTCCCATAACTTTTGAATTCCCATCTGGGTTCCTCTGAAATTTGGTGTGGAGGGAAAACATGGTGTTTGTGACTTTTTGACAAAAATCAACTTGACCTAGTTCACATTTGCGGAGAAAAGACAAAATAATCACCTACATGAAAGTTCATAGCGCATACTTTCATAGGTGCTATGAACTCTAACAGTTTGACAAATTTGAGCTATGGGAAGGCTACCAGTTGCCAGGGAAGGCTTGAATGGTCTCCTAGGAGTTAGTTGGATTCATGAGCCAAGAGAGGAGAGAGCTGGAGGAGCAGTTTTAGTTGCTCATTTGTAATCCCGAGGGCCTGTTTGTAATGACATTTTCTGACATTAAAGATTCATGAGAGCTATTATCAGATTGTCTTCTGTGTTTTTCCATTTCTTTGTTATCTTATTTCTTGAAAATATTGTAGGTTTTGAGGATCATAGATGCCATTGATGGATGGATTCATGAACAACAGAGGATTTGTTGTAGTTTTCCCATTAAATCATTTTTTATTATCAAATAAATATTTATTTGTTTGTAGAAAGGATTTATGTACAATGGATGCTCTTCCTTTTGTCATATTCACCATGATTCTACTCATTATTATATATCCCTTTGTCTGATATACAATTTGATTTCATTTAATATGTAGGATATTATGATTCCTTTCCTAATTGAATTCCTCTGCAGACAAGTTGTTGCCCTCTCCCTTTCTTTCCCAGTCTTGCTGATCCACCTAGTATAACCATTTTAATACATTTATATTCTAATGGGTACCGAGATTGCACTTACGACAGTCTAAGTTTGAATCTCAAGTGATAACACATGGCACCCCAAAACTAGGGAAACTTCACCTTCTCGAGTTTTCTGTGTATACTACCACTAGCAGCTGGGGCACGTTGTGAACCCCCATTGGGCACATATTCTCTACCCTCATCTCGATATAAGCAATTGATCAATTCCTTTGACATCCTCTGGAAGGATCTCATCATACCTACCACATCTCCCACAACGACCTACTCCTTCTCAATGGTCTGTTCTTCTCCCTGGGGGTTAGACCCCTCTGGCGTGAATACTATCAGAGGTGTCACACCTCTTCCTCCAACACCACGTCGTCTACTTCCGCTGTGTCCACTAACCATGATTACCTGCATGGACAATTTTCAAAATTTAATTAGTGATATATTTTAACCATTTAGTTAACATGGTGGAAGGTGTAACGGTCCAATGTCCCAGGGTTGATCCCACTCTGATACCATATGTAACAACCCCTCTGTTATGACATCAATGTAGGTGAGTACAATAGTAGTAATTTTTTTGTTTTTTTGAAATAACATCAACAGTTAGAACACATGTTATGTGACATTAACATAATTCATAATACACATTCTATTATCATATACATCACACCACAGAAACAGTCAGATTAAACATCACTTTAACTAATAGATCATTTACATCACATAAGGAAAGCAAAAGATATCTACTCGCCCAACCTACCCTACAAGGTTAGGACTTTCAAGACACATAATCAACGCTCAAGTCCAAGATTCATGTGATTGATTTTTACCACTTAAGGTCTCAGGAATGGTGGTTATTATGAGGAACAAGGAAGTATATAATACTAGTCTAAAACAAAAACTAAATTCAACCAAACTGAACCACTAATACATCCATGATAGGTCATAATTCGATAAGAGATAACTTACACAATTTTTAAGAACTTGAATCAATTATTATTTAATCACAATCCTCAACGATCACAATATTCAATTCCAATTATATCAACATGAATTATCATAATAATATGACTATGGAACTATATATATGTAAGTATGTGTAGTGTCCCTTCACTATGTTGATCATCAATAAGAGAAAACAATGATACAATTTTTGTTTCTTTGTTTTTTTTTCTTTTTAAAGAAGTTTAATATTAACAAAAGAAACAGACTTAGGAATAAGATGGATTACATTGAACAACTAATTACTTGTTATGAAGAAAATCATGAATGCCAATTATAATCAATCACAAACAATATCTATGAACATTATTCATCACTTCTCCTACGGAAAAAAAAAGTGCAATCGTCAATCATTCTTGCGAAACTACAAGGGTTGATAATCGATTGGGTCTACAAGAACACACAAGGAGGATGGTTCTATCTATCACGATCTTATTAAGGTGGCTATATAAACTTAAAATTTGTTCTAAAAATATGATAGTGTGCTCAAGAATTTCATTGCTAGGAATAACTAATCATCCCTCTTATGTATACAAGGGTGAGTGAACTACCTTCGACAAGAAGATCATAGTAAGATCCAACCCAAAGTGTGGCCATCAGTGTTAATTGTAGGTAACTTTAATAATTTTTAATCCTTCCACTTGTCTCCGATTAGGATTAATCATTTCAAATAGAATTATAAAATTCTAATAATTACTACAATTAATAAGTATTAAAATGGGACTTTTATCACACTTCACCTTGAGAAATTTACTTGTATGGAGGAACACACATGAAAAATATGAAGTAAAGATACCAATTAAATCACAATGAATTATATACATAGACGGAAATTATCTCGTGATTTGACTAACTCGAATGGTGCACGACTACGAATTTACTCTAGTGAAGCCTTATTGACATTATTCGGTTCTTGAAGATAATGTGTTAGTTATGTTCTGGTAGGAATTCTTCTCTCTTAAAATGCTCATAAGAATCCTAACTAAACTTGTCGAACCTTGATAAGCTAAGATATTGTATCTGTAAGGTTATGACAGAACTATCCAACGTGGAGGATCGTAAGATATACTACTTACGACTTTCCAGGATGTCAATAATCCATTGAGTTCCTAAAACAAATGGGAACGTTTATGTAAGGATGTGGATTTAGTTCATTTATTAATTGTATTAAGAACCTTGATCCAGATCAACGAAAAATGATTACGGCTGCATTAAGGGTAGGTTGACATCGTACTAAGGGATGAATGAAGCATTTAGAATTACCCACATCAATCATCATCCTTCGATTGGAGCACAAACAACATTTAGATCCAACTAAGTTTAACTCAAAAGTTTTGCAATCCAACACGTCTGCAGGGTTTACACTTGACAACTGTCTAGAAAAGAATTATTCAAATCTTAAACATCTAATAAAGGCTTGGAATAAGGGATTTAAGTAGATCAACTACGAGAAAAAAAATCATCATACTATCACACCAGGAGGAGATGCATTTTAATATGTATGTTCACAATTTGTGAATGTGCTAATGGAGAATAAAGACCTTATGCCAACACTAAGATACCTATGGACTTTATTATAGATAATCATTGTTACATGTGATATTAATAATTATATTTCTAAAGGAATAAAAATAGAAGAACGAAAAGAGTTCAAAGACAAAATGAAACCCACATACATCACTCTTGCAAAATGAATTATAAAATTCCTTCACGATCGCGTTCTAAACGCTGACTAGGGAATGGGATGTTGGGTTGACTAGAGGAACAAAATTTGACCTATAGCCAACTGGCATGGAATTACATCGATACTGAACATGTCACTTCAAGTTCCAGTGTAACCACTGGTGGTTATGAGGACAAGATCGTCGAGGAAATTGTGAGGAAGTAGAATAAGAAAAGCATGGAAGAAATCTGGGCGAGTGAGTAGGAGAGATTAGAATTCCAGGCACTATCTTCCTTGGCCAATCCTTCCGAGCACCTAATAATAGTTTCTGAGAGGAAGTAACATCAAAACAAAAATATTCTTATTGATAACCACCAGGTTAATATTCGATAAGAGGTAGTTATTCTCCTTGCTAGAAGAACGACTAGATTCCTTTCAAGGAAAAGCATAACTTCCCATCATTTGATATGAGATTATTTATTTTAAATGGAAATATGAACTTAGTTTTCAACAATGTATTCTAACCAGTCGACTTAAGGTGGCTCCAAAAATCAGGGTAGACCCTAAGAGTGAAAATGAATAAATTAATTCATTTTCAGGTTACATTTTATCAACAAACGATGAACAAATTTGAAACTCCATACACAAGATTTTATCAATATACAATTTTATAAACATCAATTCATTCACAGAAGCAAATGAATCTACAGTCCCATCCAATTCGTATTTATAATACATTATTTCCCAGAATAAATATGATTTTACACATCTATTAATTGCACATATTACTACATTTTTAAATGGAAATATGAACTTAGTTTTTGACAATGTATTCTAACCAGTTGACTTAAGGCAGCTCCAAAAATCAGGGTAGACCCTAAGAGTGAAAATGAAAAAATGTAAGTATTGTAAAAAGATTACTTATAGTATGAGAAGCATATCTTCAACTCTTAAACGACTCGCGCAACGCTCCTTGTTTTTGCTTGCAAATTCAAGAACTTCACCAGTACCTCCCAACCAATGTTAGGGGTACTCTTCTTCCCTCTTAGCCCCTCAAGCCGCAAAGGGGCCACACACAAGAAACCAACAAAAAATAGCTCCAAATCTTGCCTCGCAAGGTAGAGCTTCCACTATTTCTACAAGCTTGAAATCCCAACTTTCACAAGTAAAAATCAGTCAAAACAATTTTGGCAGCATAACCTTACCTAGAATAAGTCATATCCATTTTCCTTCTACACCATTTGTTTTATAGAAATTTCCTCACTGACACATGTCCACATGCATACAGAATTAACTTTTTAGATTAAATTAATTATGATTATTCACCCACACACTTGTCACACTCTCCCCAAGTTGCACAAGTATTATAATTTTTATTTTATTTAAATACCCAATTTCCCTCACATTCCCCAATGTGTTCCTATTTTCTCTCTTAGTTGTCTCTTTGTTCCCCAAATTCTCATTTAATGAGTGTTTTCTAATTAGATATTAGTTAGAGTTGGATTAAGAGTCTTCTTTTAGTTATACTTAGTGATATCTTGACTCTAGATACTATTCTATGTGTACACCTATTCTCTCATATTTTATTTCTTTCAATTTTAAAAATCTCTTTTATTATTTTCATGCACCATGTGCATTTTATCCAACCTTTAAAGTTTATTCCCATTTTTCCTAGAGTTTTATTACTCTCCAATCTTTTAATTTATGTCATAATTCATTTAGTCCTTTAATTAAATTTAGACTTAGACTTAGGATTATATTTTTTTTGGGCTTTATAATTAATAATTTACGGTTTAATTAATTATTTTATTCCAACAAGGTGTAATCATTTCAATTTTTTCTAGGCCACCTAAATTTATTGACTCAACTTTTCAATTACGCGACGTGCCCTCCAAGACACACCTCTGTTCTCCAAGGGTGCCACTTATCTTTGACTGGTTTTGGAAGTTTGTCCGACCCTTGGAGTCAACACTCCACTCAAACAACCTTGTGAGAGACTAAGGGCTTCTAAGGAATGATGACTCTGCCTTATTGAGAACCCTTTAGAATCTTCATGAGCGACTGTCTCAGTCCTCCCTCATGACATCATGGACCTCTGAAACTCAGTAATCACTAACCTACCATTCGGCCATGGTGGGAGTGCTAGTAGGCTGTGACAGGGACATTGCCACACCTCTCCCTCAATGTTTGGTTTCTATGCATGTCCCCTTTACTCCTTATGTGAGTTGAATTATCAAGCATCGTCAAGCCTGCATCCATTGACAAAAACAATGTCAATAATCTATATACATAAATCATACTGAAATCAATCATCTGTAACATGTTCATAAAATGAAATACTCAAAACAATACGATCCACTCCCTGACTCAATTCAAATTCTAAGGAATTCCATTGATGCCACCAACATCCATAACCTGTCATGTGTCCTACAGACTCAAAAAAACTCGTCAATAGCATCTGCCAATACATATACATCAAATGACAATAAGTCACAACACATCATCATCATGTATAATCCATAATTGAAACGAAATCACAATGTACCATAACTGGTTCACTTGCATGCAAGTGTCCTCAAAGAATAACTCAATAAAAGTGTGCTAAGTAGAGTGGGATGTTACACATCTCCTATGACAAAAAGGTCTATGAGACCACATCATCGAAACTTAAAGTAGTTGTAGTACTACATATGGCCACAACTAGACTATCCAACGAGTCTGGTAAAGAGAACAATAAACTGATACATTTGTCTTCATAAAAAATATTATTATCAATAGATAATAACTAACTTACCATTGTATTGAAGGCATTCAGATGCTCTGTCATTGACTCTCCATCTTTCATCCTCAGGTTATATAGTTTCTTCCATAGGAACAATTTGTTTACTAGGGACTTAGAATGATACAAAGTCCCTCACTTATCCCATAATTCCTTGGTTGTAGCTTCCCCTGACACATTCAGTAAAAATGAATCTGAGAGACACAATTGGACTGTGCTCTTCTCCTTCTGATCCAATTTTTTCCAACCTTCTACTGACGTTCATGTAGGTGCAATACCTGGAACCACAATGATCCACTTATCTTTTTCCACCAACAAATCTTCCATCTTGAGTTTCCACAACTCAAAACTTTTCCCATTAAATTTCTTGATCTCTATTTTTGAACTGCACACCATTAATTTTCACTTGAAGAACGAATATCGTAGATCTCCCACTATAACAAGGCTTATCAGAACCCTGGGCCAAACCCTTGACCAAAAAGGTGTCCCCCTGAAGCCAATAATTTATCTGATACCGAATGTATATTTTAACCTTGTACAATTAATTACTACAAACATATTCTTAATAAAACAGAAAAGATACAATGGCGCACACACACATTACAAAAAGATTTTTACCCTAGAAACTCAAACTAGGAAAACAACCAACCTGTTTAGAGCCACAACTCTAATATTCTATTCATCATATTCATTATTTACAATAAAATATACATATAGGATCTCACAACATCCAAACCATCCATTTACCCAAATTAGTAAAAAACCCTAATTCCTTAACTGAAATTAGAAAACCATCGATGAAAATCATGTGTCGAAACAACACAAAAAACCACCAAAAAACATTTTTTAGGGGCTACCGCCCCCGAACCCCCTACCCTTCGAAACTCCCATATTAATTTGTAGTGCATGGGACCAATATTGAAAATAATATAACACATACCCAACAATTGTACCTAACATGTAGGGAATTCACTGGTTGATTAGGGAACCAAAATATTACTAAGTCAAGAATTTTCCTAAGGCATGAGATAAATTGAGACCTCCATAAGCTCATTTACTTCACATGAGTGATATGGAAGGAGTTTACATTATAAAAATATATGTTTCACCCACCACAATGCATGTGGGACTAAAAAGGGTGGAATTAAATCAAGGGATGAGATTGATCTACGAGCTAGATCAATGGTTGTTGAGAAACGATCTTCTGGAGCATATAACTCTTGATCTGTACTTTGTTTGGGGAAAGAGATACCTCGTTGGAAATGTAATTGGACAAGGAAGACAATGGGATAGGTTTCAATGGTTGAATTTTTCCATATTTCTTCCATAAATTAAAATATCATTCAACTTTGTTTTCATGACTTTTTGAGAAATATGTTTGGAACCTCGACTTCCCGAGGCTATAAGTTGAGATACAAAAATCCAATTTTTTCTCAGGAGGACTCATTGGAATAATATAATGATGAATATTACTTCTATAATGGTGGCTGAGAATTCAATCATCATTCTCAAAAAATTAAAACACAATCTACCTTTTTTTTAGACAGTCAACTTCACAGTTTGGAAATAAAGTTTATTAAAAAACATGTATTAAAGGATGAAGTGGGTCCCATT
>JASDQU010101212.1:118626-133542 GCA_032191745.1 Picea mariana | reverse complement strand
AATTAAGGATTGAATTATTAATTGTAAATCCCAAGTGAAAGTATAAGCCTATTCAAAAATTATGCCTAATTCTAAGTTAGGTGAGAAGACTAAAACTAAATTATTAACAAAATCAAAAGGGGAATGAGGTAAATAAATTTAAGAATTAAGTAAAATGAAATAATCCTAAAGATTTGATTTAAGGAACATATGTGTAAGAAAATATTAAAAGGGAGTTTTTAAAATAAGAAAGAAACAAAGATAAGAGAATGTGTATGCATAGAAAGGAGTCTAAAGTCTAGTTAACACTAGTCTAACTAGAGAAGAATCATATTTTAACTCAACTCAGATTTAGTAAGGCGTCAGTCATTAATTGGGAATAAGGGGAATAAAGAGACAACTAGGAGTGATTTAAGGAGATCTTTTGGGAAAGGTGAGGGAAATTGACTTTAATTAAAATAAATTGAGGAATTTACTTGTGCAACTTGGGGAAAGGGTGACAAGTGTGGGGGAATAATTCTAAATTATTTAATTAAAAAGTGAATTAATTGTGCAAGTGGGAAAGTGTCATTAAGGAAACTCCTATAAATAAAATGGAAAGGAGAGGAAAGGGATCACAAGGGTTATGGGTAAAGTTATGATGCATAATTTTTGACTGGTTTTAGGTGGGAGAGTTGGGATACCAAGATTGATAGAGAGAGGTGGCTCTACCTTGCGACAGAGGTTATGGGTAAAGTTATGATGTATAATTTTTGACTGGTTTTATGTGGGAGAGTTGGGATACCAAGATTGATAAAGAGAGGTGGCTCTACCTTGCGAGGAAATATTGGAGCTAGAAATTTATGGTTGTGTGTGTGTGTGCATCCCCTTTGCAGCTCGGGGGGCTAAGGGTGAAGAATAATACCCCTAGCGTGGGTTGGGAGGTACCGATGAAGTCACTGTGATTAGAAGCTGGAGTAAGGAGAAGCGCAAGTAGTTGACGAACATCATCTACTCTCGTTCTTCGTTGGTTCCGATATTTTTATTTATGAAGTTATAAATGTAGAAAGATTTATTGTAATTTGAATGTTGAGGTTTCATTTAGATGGTAGTATTCTTGATTTGAATAACATTCTTGCTGAAATATTCTATGAAGTAATCTTGTTAAAATTTTGGGTTCGTTGGGTTTTTTTTTGGGTGTTCAGAGTTCAAAAAAAAATCTATGTTGTCACAGTGAAATTCATCGTAGTTACTAAATTAGAATTTGTTTGTTGCTTCAAATTGTTGCTTCCTGGAAATTGCTTCTATCTGGAATTTCGGTGTATGAATTTTATGGGTTGGTCTTGCAATTGTTGCTCCCAACAAATAAACTGTAATTTTTACTGCTATTATAATGGCGGCATCAAATTTAGAGATTTATTGAATGTTGTCATACAATTTTGCAGTCTGAGAGATTCATATTTTTGAAGCATTTCCCCTTCGAGCATATTACCCTACAATGGTTCCAATTTAATTTATTCTCTAGAATTTCGAACCTCCCTTGATCGCTACTTTAATTTAAACTAGACCTAGACTGTTCGTACTTGTAATTTCAATTTTTTATATTGAAATGGTAAATTTGCTTATGACTGGGAATGGTAATTTCAATTATCCTCTTACTCTAATGCATCTAATTTGCGCGAAATCTTGATTAAGTATAGTAGATTTTACTATTGCATCATGAGGAAGTAATGGTTAAAGTATGGTTAAAAAGACTCGCCATTCTTGAGACCTTAAGTGGTCAAAATCAATAGGATGAATCCTAGACTTGAGCGTTGCTTATGTGTATTGGAGGTCATAACCATGCAGGATAGGTTGGGCAGGTAGTTTCCTTTTGAGAAATGTTGATTGGTCGATAATGATGTTGCTTTCAGATGAACTTAATGAATTTGCTTTTGTATTGATTAATATATGATCTGTCGCTATTAATTATGTTAATGTGTTGATTGTGTCATTATTAAATTATGATGATGTGTCACTTGTGTTGCTATCAATTATGTTGTGTCGATTTTAATTTCCTAATGTGAAAAAAAATATATCTACCTTTTGCACATTTCTATTCGTTGTCGCAACGGAGGGGGACGCTACATATGGTATCAAAGCGGGTTCAACCCTGTGACTTGGGATCATTACGCCTTCCAATGTATTAAACACCTAATTAATAACTTATTTCTAATTAAAATTGAAATTTTTCCATCCAGGTAATCATGGTTAGAGGACGTCATGGAGGTAGATGACGTGGTGCTAGGGGAGGCTGTGCGACACCTCCAGTAGGATCCACGCTAGGAAACTGCTCTTTTCGTAAATAAAACATCACCAAATCACCTTCATTGAATACCCGGTATCATCAGTGAGCATCTTTTATAATTTTGTTTTGTTCATCATTGTTGAACTCCATACGTTTTCTTTCTTTCTTTCTTCCATATTTAAAAGTTTATTTTTATAAGCTTGTTGTGGTCCTACAATTTTCTGTGTCATATATTACACACTTTTATTTTTCGTAACTTACATATTTTACCATAATTAGTCACTTTATCATATTCACAAATTCGTGGGTTGGAGGACTTGCGGGCTCATAGTGTATCTTTATTTCTTCCATAAAAATCATTTCCAACACTTAGTTTATTTTTCATTCACGGACTCATGGATTCAAGGACTCATAATTATGTATCTTTCCCTTTTGTAAGTTCATCCGAGAAATATCAACAATTAACCATTTTTAAATCCACAACAGGTTCACAAACTCGTGGTTTCACTTGAATTCTTTTCTTCCACCCCAACTCCCCACCATGATGTGTCACTTTTCTTTCACATTTCTCGAGCTATATTTATTGTTAGTTTTACGGAATCAACTGCTAAATTGAATTCTAAAAAGGTTGTTATTAATGGTATTTCTATCAAGGAAAATTACATTTATTTCATATTAATGCTTCCATCGAAAACATAACGCAAGTTATTGAACAAGATTTTATAATTGTTCTAATCGGTATTATGAAGAATTATGTCAACCTAGTAAATATGGCCAAGAGAAAACAACATCTCTGCGAGGATACTATGAACTTGTTCGCTAGAGAAGATCACAATTACCATTGGTAAAGATCATATTGGTATTATTCAACATTTCCAGATAGAGACAACAATAAATTTTGGACGTCAGGAATAACTCTCGTTGGTTGTGTTCCTGAAGTTTTCGAATGAAAATATATTATCACCTGGTGCATTGATAAATTTATTCAGAATAGAAGGACAATTCCACCATAGAGTGGCTCCTCTATTTCATTGGCGCCTTTAGTTTTTCATAAAATGTTAAAATTACCTGGGTCGAATCTAACATATAAAGGAGAGGAAGCTAGAAATTTTCTTAAAGGGAAAAATAATGGAATTGAACTCTTGCAGGAATATTTACAACACCCTATAACAATGCCGCAAGAGTTATCCAGAATTCAGGTAAGTTCTTTGAAAAAACCTTATCGAGAAATTGCTTGGCTCTTTACTAGAATCACTGATCAAGATTCTACAAAAACTATCCATCTATTGGCCTTATGTATTCTACATTTTACAATTTATGAAAATGCTATCTTCAACTGGGAAAAGATCATTTCTAATGAAATTTTTTCATGGATAATTAATTTTAAGAGTGAAAAAAAAATCTACATGGCTTCTTATCTTATTTTTGTCATCACGTACTGTCATATTTTTAAAGTCCTGAGTATTGGAAAGAGGGTAAATTCAAAGGTCAACCCTGTGACTATGTGGTATCAGGCTCTCTAGAGACAAAAAGTTATCCACTATTTTTATGAAGTTTAAAATGATTTTGTAGCTTAATTTAAGAGATTTCTCTTTGGAGAAGATATTTCTAGACTTTCATTGGAAGTGTATGTTTTTCTAAATAAAAAGGGAGTTCTAGAGAAAATGGATAATCATAACATCATTATGATTTTATTATAGAAGTGGCGAGACAGTATAAATTATATATTATAGAAGTGGTGAGACAGTATAAATTATGGTTCCATTTTTTTTTATGAAAAAGGGAAAAAACTGTTTATTCCTCTACCTTGGAAATTTGGTGAAATTTTGTTGAGAGGAATTGCTAAGATTGATGAATATGCTTCACATTTCGACTAGTATAATCTAAAATTTGCAGAATAAATCAAGGGGTTTGATCCTAACAACATTTTTTATAATCTTGTAATGTGAGTTGGACTAAGTCTTGCATTAGTTAACACACTCATACTTGGAGAGGAAGAAGGTGACAATCGTGACCCTCTTGTTCAAAGTGTTAATGAAAATTCTGATGATATAGAGACCATTGTAAGCACTATAGTGCATTATAAGAAAAGAGGGAAACCCTCCAGTGAAAGAAGTGCTCAGTCACCCGTTGTTTCTCATAGAATTGTTTTACCTAAATTAAATTCTTAGTATGTAGCATACCAACAAAGAAAATCCTCAAATAATAATTCAGGTGATGATGGAGAGAGAAATCCTCCTCAAGGAAATTTAGAAAACCCTCATAAATTGAAATTGAAAAGGGAAAGAATCAATTCTCAACAGGGAGGGGAAGAACAAAACATACCTTAAAATGATATCTTGCTTGATGATATGGATTTAGATGTGGATATTGAAAATATCTAGTTCCCGGATGAAGAGGAACATGCACAAGAGAATGTACAATTTTCTTCTGCACTTGTTGTTCAAGATGAAGTCTTTTCTGGTGAAGAAACCTTTTCTGTACAGAATGTATTATTTGATAAGTCTTCAAAGAAATTAATCTTTGAAAGAACTTCAAGGAGTAGAAATGGAAAATCTAGTTCTACCATTGATATCAAAGACATGCGTCCATCAAAATTATATTCAATCCATAAGGTTACAAGGGATCCACTAGATGTTTCAATAATTGATATGGAAGAGGAAAATATTAGGCTTAAGGAAAGAGTCAAAGAATTGGAAGCAACTCTTATGCCTCCACCCATATTGGCTACCCCTATTTCTATGATTCAACCTAACAGAACTCTTCAAAGGACCCCTGAATCAAGTCTAAGAATGAAAGGAATCTCAAGCTTACTCACTTCTACTTGACATTTCTTGGAAGAAAATATAAAGAAAAGAATGTCACTTGTTTTAGATATATGAGACTTAGAAAAAAGTTGTTCTTCTATCGGGCTCAGAATACAAAATACTAAAGAATATTTGAATGCAGATTTAAAAATTGATGAAGGATTTCTTACAGATGGGGTTTCCATGTTTGTTGCAAAAGTATCGGAAATGACCGAACAAAGGAGAAAACAAAAATATATACCTTCTCATAGCCGCATGAAACAATTAAAGTCATGTTGGATTGAAATGATTAATACATTAAGAGGGTTATTAAGTCAACTTAATGAATTATCACGAAAAAAGACTGAGGAATATTCAAAGGTTATTGGTTTAGATATTCCGAGCACTACCATTGAAGTTTCATAACCAAATTTGATATCAAATTCAATGCTCATGACCAGACAGTAGTTTGAAGAGCAAGTTGAAGTTTTGAAAAAATCATCGGGAGAAAAATTTGATAGTATGGTGGAATATACTTATGATGATATTGATAGTTGGCTTGTTGAATATACAAATAGAAATGAAGACATTGGGACTAAACTGCAAAATTTATCTATTGACCATAGAGAAATTGAAAGTGAATTATTAAATATCAAAGTCAAGCAAGAAGTGATTGTTTCTCCTTTAAGGGAATATATTCAAGAATGGTTAAACAAATCTCTAATCAAGATTTCTGAGATTCCAACAGAAGCAGTTACAACTGGACATATAACCACAACAAGCAAAGATACAAAAGGTGCATCAACAAGCAAATGAAAGAGATAGAATCCATCATAGTAAGTCTATATTGATTACATATTTTCTTCCTTCTTAGAATTCATCCAATTGTATTTATTCTTTCATGAGAAAAATATAACTGAATTCCAATAACCTCCTTTTGTCTTCTTTCCAGATATTGTTTCTTGTGCCCTGTTCCATGTTCCTCCCTCTTCTTCATACTTCTTGCGTATATTTTATGGTCCACGAAAGAACCAGACTCGGTCTATTTATGAACGAATGCCTTTAAATTTCCAAGACTGTAACAAACATTATTATTTTTGAGAAATTCCAAAGATCTATTTTGGAGTCAATTTTGATTGTATTTTATAACTTTGAGTTTTGAGTATAAGATATTTGAAATTGACTTATTAAAATCCTTTTTTATCTTAATAAGTAATAATCTTACAGAGTTCTCTTGTGCAATTGGACCATTTTCTTTTATTTTGAATGTGATTAGAAACATTACTAAACTATGATGTAATGTGAGGATATTATCATTTTCTATTTTTTCTGCAATGTGTGATATTTGAGGTTCCTGGTCCATTTCTCAAGAACTCTCCATATATATTTATTTTTTAGCAATTTGAATTTTCTAGAGCTATAAATATTTGGATTCTGTCATTTGACATAATCCTATATTATTTTCTTTAAATATTTAAAGAATATCCTTACCCAAAGAGGAGTACCACCTATATAAAAACGCAGGGGGATTCATATCTTCATGAGGTTGTCGTTTAAGTCCTGAAAGATTCAAACGTCAACAATCACTAGCCTGCATTTTTTGTCTCACCTGTTGCTACAACTGTTAAATCTATTCTGCAAATGCTTCCCCATCATCATTGATCCTATCCCCAAGTAGTAGTTACACCAAATATAGGACACCCATATAATTTCTACCGTAAACAACCTGAAATGGAGAATTACCTGTAGATCTATTCACTGAACTATTGTAGGAAAATTATTCTTGAAGTAAAGCCAAATCCCATTGTTTGGGATTCTCTCCAACAATGCTCCATAACATGTTTCCCAAACTCCAATTTAGTACCTCGGTTTGCCCATCTGTCTGGGGGTGATAGGCACTGTTGAATTGTAAATTAGTCCCCATTTTCTTCCATAAAGTCCTCCAAAAATTACCCAAGAACCAAGTATCTCTATCAGAGGTAATATTTGTTGGAACCCCATGCAATCTAACAATTTATGGAAAAAAAAACAATTCTTCCACCCTCGATGCATCACTGGTTTTCTTGCAAGCAATGAAATGAGTCATTTTAGAGAACCCATCAACAACCAAAAAAATAGAATCATCACCTCATTGTGAGTTTGGGAGCCCCAACACAAAGTCCATGCCCAGATCTGTCCATGGGCATGTGGGAAATGGTAATGACATATACAATCATGTGTTCTATGAGTTTCATTTAGCCATTTGACAAATCCTACACCATGCCACATGCATGGCTATATCCTTTTTCATCTTTGGCTAGCAATACTTATTTTTGATTAAGGAAAATATATGTGCCACAATTACCTTCTTCTTTAGAAACTTAAAACTTTCCTTGGATTCATTGGTCCACATGAATTTCTTTCCTTTGGTTCAATTTGTTATGAGTGCTACAATCCTACTAAAATGTCGAATAAATTTTCGGTAAAAGGTGGCCAACCCATGAAAAATTCTTACCTATGTTATGCTCCTGGGACTAGGCCACTCCAAAATTTCTCTGACCTTCTTTGAATCCATCTTGACTCCTTCTGTTGAGATGACAAAATACAAAATTACCAAAATTTATTGCAGGAACCTACATTTCTTTAGGTTTTCATAAAGTTGATGTTTTCTCAACTCATCCAATACAATTTTTAAATGTTGCAAGTGATCTTCTTTGTTGTTACTGAAAACTAAGATGTCATAAAAATAAATGACAACAAACTTACCAATATAAGTTTGAAGCATAGTATTCATCAACTGCATGAAAGTACTAAGTGCATTGGACAACCTGAATGGCATCACCATCCATTAGTCCATCCCTGGTCTTGAAGGAAATATTTCATTCATCCCCTTCGCAAATCCAGATCTAGTGGTATCCACTTCAAAAATCAATTTTACTAAAATATTTAGCTTTGGCTAGCACATCCATCATGTCGTCTAAGTGCGGTATAGGAAATTGATATTTGATGGTAATTTTATTGATTTTTTTTCTATTTGTGCACATCCTCCATGTATTATCACTTTTGGGACTCAAGAATGTCGGTACAACACAGGGACTCATGCTTTCTCTTACCACATCTTTCTTTATAAGTTTTGTCACTTTTCGATTGAGCTTTTCATGTTGTGTAGGAATCATCCTATAGGAGGCCTGATTAGGTAAATATGATCATGGTATTATATCAATGTGGTGTTGAATATCCCTCTTTGGTGGAATGCCATCAGGTAGTTCATTAGGGATAACATCAACATATTCTTCTAGTATCTTGGCCACTTCACTATCATATCTCCAAGGCCTCCCCAATAACAGATGGCATGCATCCATCGGAATAACATCACACCAGACTTCATCTTTATAAGTCTTACCGATGGAAAACTTGATCAAACATCTTTTATTAATGGTGATTTCATTCCTTGTTTTTAACCATGCAATTCGGTAAGGATGGGGATGTGTTTCATAGCATAATTTAAACTTATCTACCATCTCTTTGGAAACCATGTTCTCACAAATGCCACTGTCAACAATAAATTGACATGCCTTTCCGTCGGAAGTGCATCTAGTTCAAAAAATATTTGTCTGAAAACAAGAATATTCATTTCCACTACTCTGCCTTTTCTCTTTTTAGAGAATCACCATTGACCTCTATATCATGAGATTATCCCCCATATTGGGAGGGACTTCAGATTCAGATCCTTCTTCTTCATTCTTATCTTG
Organism: Picea mariana; assembly: GCA_032191745.1. Classification (NCBI taxonomy): domain Eukaryota; kingdom Viridiplantae; phylum Streptophyta; class Pinopsida; order Pinales; family Pinaceae; genus Picea; species Picea mariana. The sequence goes on along the minus strand of JASDQU010101212.1, from coordinate 124,780 downwards.
GACCAAAATTAAACTAGGTTGTTTTCCTAGATTTGGAGCTTGCATGTTATAATTTGGGCATTCAAATGCTAGATGACCCTCTACACCACACCTAAAACACACTTAAGGTCCTCCTCTACCACCACCGTAACATATACCCCTATGAAACCCTCTTCATCATGGTTGATTCAGGTTACCTTGTCAATTATATTTTGTTTTCTCCGCTCCTTGGGATGATTCACCTCTTCCATAGTTAAAACCACCCCATGAGGCAGACGATGTACCCATCCTTGATCTTCTATTTCTTTGAGCAATTTGTCAGGTTTTTTTTTTTCCTCCGCTTTTAAGGCTAATTGGTATGCCTCTTCCATGTTGTGAACCCTATGCTTTCTCATTTCATCTTGAATAGAAAATTTTAAACAATTATCATACCTTGCAGACAGTTTCTCATCAATTTCATGGTGATCCACATGAATGGACAACTAATAAAACTCATTTTTGAGTTCCTCCACGGTGGACAGGTTTTGCTTCAAGTTCTGAAATCTACAAAAAAAGGTTTGGGCATAGTCTTGTTGTGGCCACAATGTAAATGTGGATGAACCTGCATATATAAGATCTAGATAGCAAAGGACATACACAGTTTGCAGAAGAAATGAGAAAAGACGAAAATGAGAGAGAAAAAAATGAGAAAATGTATTAATTGTATTCCACACGCAAAGAGTGAATAATTTACAATAGACATATGCTACATGAGTAACTAATGTGCCATAGTAGTGATCTAGAGAGATATAGACACTCACTGACAGACATTGGAGTGAATTGTCGCCTAGTCCTAGTTAACTAATCCATGCAATCATCAGTTAACTGAGACACGTGTGTGGAAGTGAGAGAGACGCATGCAACTGTTGGTGATAAAACCGAGGTTTTCATGCATGAGTGACTCCCAATAGTCTAACTGAGTGTAACTGACTCTGAACTGAAGAGGAATGCCCTGTTTTGTATGGGAATATTCTCTAGAGAGAATATTCTCATCTAAGGAATCATTCTCAACATTGGACTATCAAACTTAGGAAAATAATTCTAGGTGAGTGTGTAATATCTCCAACACCCCCCCTGAACACTACTAGGGCATACATGATGAATGGGTCCCGAAAACCAAGGCCATGTTAGGTACCCATTGTACAATGCATATAAGAATGAGACACTAAAAAAATGAGGAAAAAGGGAAAACCTCATGGGAACTCCCCCCCTTCCTCAAATTACAATGCATAAAAAAAACAAAAATGAGAAGGAACAAAAAACAGTTACTAAGAAACCTTGTCCTTCACTCCAAGAAGACCTTGCAATTGTGCAAGTTTGTGCTCGTTGAATATTTTTTTGAATATGTAGATGTCTGCATGGATTTGATGAAGTAGATGCACCATTGATATGTCCACACATATCCACTTTCTCTTCTTGTAATGAAGAAGATTCAAATAAATTTTGGATGAAACTTTGAAAACCGTGCGGATGTTTCCGGAAAAATGCTGAAATTTTGTTGATTTTAAAAGGATCATAACTTCACTTCCCGAGCTCCGTTTCGGACGACTTGTTTTTTAAAATTAGGTATTTTTACGAGAGGAATTCAAATATCCAATTTGTTTCTGCAAATTTTGTTCAGAAAATATCATAATTGAATCTGATGTGTCTTTTTCCTAACAATTCGTCGGCTTTGATACCATGTAAATGTGGATGAACCTGCATAGATAAGATCTAGCTAGAAAAGGGCATACACAGTTTGTAGAAGAAATGAGAAAGTCCGGAAATGAGAGAGAAAAGAATGAGAAAATGTGTTAACTATATTCCACACTCAAAGAGTGAATAATTTACAATAGATATAGGCTACATACTAATGCGCCATAGTAATGATCTAAAGAGATCTAGACACTCCCTGATAGACATTGGAGTGAACTGTCACTTAGTCCTAGTTAACTGATCCATGCAATCATCAGTTAACTGAGACACATGTGTGGAAGTGAGAGAGACACATACAATTGTTGGTGATAAAACCGAGGTTTCCATGCATGAGTGACTTCCACTAGTCTAACTGAGTGTAATTGACTCTGAACTGAAGACGAATGCCCCATTTTGTAGGGGAATATTCTCTAGATAGAATATTCTCATCTAAGAAATCGTTCTCAACATTGGAGTATCAAAATTAGGAAAATAATTCTACGTGAGTGTGTAATATCTCTAACACACAACACCCCCCATAATTTCTCAAAAATTAAAGGGGTCCCCTTATTAATTTTGGTAATGTCACCTTGATTTGTTTTTGGTTTTCTATTTCTAGTGTTTTTTATGTCTTGTTTGTCCTTTTGACGTTCTCATTATCTTCCTCTCTTTGATATCTTTCCATTGATATGATTTGTTTGGTTTGATTTTCTTATATAGTCATGTAAATATTTTATCATTTAGGTGATTGGATTGGTTTTTCATTGGACATTATTATATCACAACTTGGTTAATTATTGATTGTAGTTTTAATGTGAATTTCTCATATTCACTTTGTTTTGAAACAAGATTATGCGGAAATATTTTTATCATTCAATAATTAACATGTGATTCTAAAATATGGTTGAATTCGTTGATTGAAATTTTCCAACAATTGACTCTTTATTAAATCTTATAAAATTATTTTTCTCAAATTTGCAAAATATTCCCAAATCTCAAAATATGATGTCCAATCTAGTATATTTAGAATAAGTCATATCAATTAGATTTGATTTTATTAATTGATTTTGGTTAACTAAGATTTGAAGATCTTGTAGTTCATCTTTTAATAGAATTTTGTTATTAATTTAATTTATTTTTGTTACAAGTGTTTATTACAGATCTATAGTTCAACTATGGTCTCCGAGATATGCTCGAAATAATTCATTCAATTAAAATTATTCATCTCTACTATGCATAATGCTTGGGTAACATCAAATGGAAAATTCATATAAGTTTCAGGAGGATATCTATCTTCCATCTTTCATTCTGAACAAATGATGAGGAATCTTTTCAAATGGTTGAAAACCCACTTCAGCAATGGGCCGATTTACCTTCAACCCAAACCATTTCTTCAGAAAATGAACACTTTGGGAGAAATATTATCAGAAAGAAGGAGGAATTTCTCAAATTTGTTGCTACAACCAAATCATAGGTAGCAATTTTGGAGGTCGATTTACGAGCGATCAGTGAGGAATATCTTCAAACGGTTGAAAACCCACTTCAAAAATTGGTCGATTTACCTTCACCCCTAATCATTTCCTTAGAAAATGAATACTTTTGGATAAATCGGGATTGGAGTGGAACAATTTTTTCTTAGATAAGAAATCACGTCACTTGTCAGGAGGCGATTTTGCAGATTGATTTTTGAGCAAACCGAGATGAATTTCGCAAAATGGTTGAAACCCATTTACAGTATGGGCTAGTTTACTTCTCATGAGGGATGTTTTGCAAAAAAATAGATATCTGTGAAGATATTGTTACTTTTCTTAAGGGATTTTTTTCCAGAATTTCGCCTTTTGGTCGTTTTGAATTCTTTAGTTGATTCATTATTTTGTAGCTAATAGTGGGATTGGACCTGAGTTATGAATTATAAAAGGTCTCATATTATTCTTGTAAAGGGGATAGATAATAGGGAGAGAATTGTTACAAGAGTAAAGACTCATTGCACTGTTGTAATGAATATTCATCTTGTAGAGGATTAGCCATCTATTGGATCATCATTGGAAGAACTTCTTATTTTGTACCCATTATTGAGCACTATTGTTGATTTTGAAGACATAATAAAGTGTTTATTCATTTCTTGTTTATTCTTTGTTTATATGAGTATGTTTATCTATTCAATCACTATATTTAGTTTAAATAATTCATGCTTATTTAAAGCATTGTCGAGTTAACTTGCAAGTTTTAGCAGAGATAAATTAAGGACTAGATATTGTATTTAAGTAAGATTTTATACATTAAGTTGTTGGTTATCCACCAATTTAATGTGATAATCATTTTTTTTTATTCTTGTTATGCTATAGAACTATTTATGTAGTCTAACATAATCTATATTGTCTTAGATGCAATATTCAATTGAATTTAGATATATGTAAAAGTAGGAATTTGATAACTACTTATCAAGCAATTATTTTTGCATATTTGTTTCAACAAGTAAGTAGATCATAAAACTAGTTCTCCGTTATGTTAACTCTTAAATTCAAAGTTGGTCCACATTTCATTATCTTTCTCTTGATTGGGAAGAGATCTATATCTTTTCCTGATTGAGATAGATTATAATTTATTTTTGTTGTATTCATATTATATTAGACTGCATCTACATTGTATTTAGGAAACATTTGTAGAATCCTCCTTTCATAGGAGAAACTCTATTGGTGGCTTAGTTAAGCCCTTATGTCAGCTTGAAGATTGCTTTCTTGGAAGCATGCTGCGAGAGAATGATTATTTTCCTTCTGTCTGTTGATAAAAGCAAGTAACATTATACATTAGTAGATAGAAAGTTAGTTTAGATTGGATCTGCATTTAGTTTAGGATAGTTTTATATAAGGGTAACTATACCCATAAACCCATTCAGACTCACCATCCCAAACGAAAAAGGGTCTAATTGGGACCCTGACTAGGTGATCTCCTTATGATGTTGAATATGGTCAATTTTGGCCATCAACAAGTCCACAGGAAGATTTTGTTCTCGCAATTTCTTTTCCATCTTATTCCAGGTCCTAATTTTGTCTTTTCCTTTTTTTTGTTCTTTCTTTTTGCACATGATCCCACCAGATCATGGTGTGACCCTTCAACTTGGTGCATGAAAATTTCACATTTTTTCCTCTATCATAGCCTTCCATTCAAAAAAAAATTCCATGGAATTCAATCAATCTATTAACTCCTATGGTTTAAGACTCCCTGCACATTCTGAAACTTCCATTTTGATCCCATCATTTCTCCCTTCTAGAGCCCCTAGCATCCTTTCTTCAAAAGTCATGTGCTCTAATTATTATTCTTCATGTTATATATGTTGATCTACACCTTTTTGGTTTGTCTCCTCATTAGACACTTCTCTTTGTATTATTCTCTGACTAGCCAACATGTTTGTAAGATCTGTTACTTGCCTTTGGAGGTTTTGCATATCTCTACGCATCTGAACAAGACCTGGTCTTCCTCTTCCTCTCCCAACCATCTTCTTGTTATGATACCAGATGATGTAGCCAGTGAACTCTGATTCATTCACAAGATCTAAAAAACCATGCAAACACAGGAGAATGGGAAAATAACTATCTTTTATTCTTTCTCCATCCTAACTATTACAATGGAAGTTCAACTCCTTATAACTACTATGTAAGATGTTTGAAAACAACTAATTTTAGAAAAACAATTAATTTTAGGAAATTCTTGTATGACTCTAAAACTGACCAATAAATCAAATCTAACTAGAGCAACAATATTTGTCAACTTGTTTTTCTGACTAGGTGCATAAACTAAGAGATAACTGATAATTACTAATTTAAAAATTCTCGTAAAAAGATTAAAACCCCAATTTGAGGCCTTTTACGAAGGAATTTGGCACCAGAAACGTGTCAAAATGATGTTTGATCTAAACTATTAGATCGACATGGTAATGAAATCTTTGAGACGCAACTCCCTGTAAAATTTCCACCCAAACGGATAACCGAGTCAAAACTTATGACCCTTGGAAATCCATGCATTAGAGACCCCCTTGTTTGTGGGACAAGGGACCCTCTTCGCGCGATGATTTGACTACTAAATTTTACAGAGGTATACATACCCTCCCCCCCTCTGGATTTGAACTTGTGATAATTGAAAGTAAAAAAAAATATTATTCCACTTATAGTGATTTCTACATCTAAGTATGAGGTAGATGTGCAATTTCTTCAGTGCTTAACATGGAATTAAAATGAGGTATTAAAAAATTTATTTCAATGCCCATAAAGCCATAAAGTCATTAAAAGTAAAAAAAAAATCTTATGGTCAAAACATCTCAATGGTGTGTTGTTGAGTATGAGGGAGATGTGTAATTCCTTCTATTCTCAAGATGGAGTTGACACACACACACACATATATTAAGAACCAGTGAGAATCCATCATAACTTTGGATCTATCACGTGACAAGAGGTGCAAACCCTTT
>JASDQU010101212.1:71845-84591 GCA_032191745.1 Picea mariana | reverse complement strand
GCCACGAGATTTGCGTTCTGACTGTTTCAGCACTTCTCAGGTAGCAGCGATGGTTGGTGCTTGGCTCACGATGCAGTTGTTGTAGTCAATCTGTGTGAGTTGCTGTTGACTGCGGACTATGTAACAACTTCCTTTGTGTTTCAGCATCGTTGTCCATGGACTGTGTAGCATCTTCTGTGTTTCAGCATCGTCGGTCATGGACTGTGTAACAACTTCCTCTGTGTTTCAGCATCGTGACCATGGACTGTGTAACAGCTTCCTCAGCATCGTGATCATGAACTGTGTAACAACTTCTGTGTTTCAGCATCGTCGACCATGGACTATGTAACAGCTTCTGTGAATTGTTGTTTCAACAATAGGCCTCAAATGCTAATCTGCAGTTTGAACTATTTTAGCACTTATACATTTCTAATCAATGGTTAAGTACGAGAGTGATGTGAAATTATATGCAAAACAGATTAAACGTATAGTAAAGAGAAGAGACATTATATACCTTTGGAAAGATAGGATAAGGTGATAATATAGTTTAAATGTGAGTGATCAAGAGTGTAATAGTGGCAAAAAGTATGGGCAAAAAGGTACATTGTGTGGTCCTAACACCATATTGAACAGAAGGAGATCCCCTGCTTCAACCCATAGACATATAAGGTAGCATACCTGATATGTTAGAGGCGGACGTGGAATATTTAGTTAGAGTGGGGAATAAGAATGTTTCACGAGGATTGTTACTTCTAGACTGAATGTGGTTTAAATCACACGACACATATTTATGTTCCTTTACATTGCTCGACTGACATGTAAGTATTCCATGAGGAAAGGGTCTAGGACTAGAATTTTAAGATCTAGGGTGTGCTACTCATCAAACAACATCAACGTTATTTCAAGGGGGATGACCTCCTCCCACCACGATTTAAGAAAAATATCCGAAGAGTCTACTATTTTATTCACCACATTTGGGTACCCTGCTTCTTCCAAGAATAACCAGAAGACTAGGGTTTCCTATGAAAGATACGACTCTATGCTTAAATTTAGAACTAAACTTAGATAAAGGTTGCAGTCCATGTTATAAAATGATTTGATTTGTGTGCCAAAATGACATGCCATGATAACTGTTGAAGAGTGAGGGTGGCAATGTAGGATGGAAACAATCCAAAACAAAAAGTCTCGAGGCAAATATCTATCCTTCAATTCGATGGGATCTACGATCTTGCCCACTTCTCTGAAAAATTCCTTAGCATAATCACACAAAGAGGGGTGGTGATGGAAGAAAGAATGAAACCACCCATCTAATACCTAATGGCACCTTTTCTGGAAAGTGTTGGTAATAAATACAGAGGAGATTAAGTCTCTGCCACAAGTCCTTCCAATATCGATGTTCCTCGACACAAAAATTAGTAGCGAACTTGGACGTCCTAACTCTACTGCTACCAACTTCGAATGTGAACAGATCATAATCGAATTCCTCACTCTTGCCATTATCAACCTCGACTCTTATGCTCAAACAATGCCATTGCCAAAAAACATTTATATTTCTCTCTTTGGAGACTTTCATGTTTCTGCAACTGATTTTACAGAGTTCTCGTAGGTCGAAATAAGGGGAAATTATAAAATTGGAGTGTGAAGTGTACAAGTCCTATACACTTCGAGGGGGAAATGTTGTAGCGACACATTTAGGGGATTTGATGGAGATATCCATGTATGCATGTCCTTTATTAATTTTCAGTAATACTTTGGGGTTTTTGTTTAATGGTGGATTTGATGACATGTTAGAATCGACACGAATGTTTCTAGAGTTGGTTAGTGAATACTTTTCCAAGGGGAGGTGAAATCCTCAGATGATATATTGGGACCGGAGGATGGATTCGTTTAGACGGAGGAGCAATTTTTCCACATTGACTAGATCTGAAAACTCCATGTAGGAATACCCTTGTGGGTTCCCAAACTCGATTGTAGAAATGGTAATGCATTGTACTGTCCTGTGACACTCAAAATGTGTCTTAAAGTCCTCTGTTGTGCACCAATAGTCCACCTTATCTATGTAAAATAAGTACCTGTCGAATTCTTCTCGTCGTCCTCCCATTATCTCTTCTTCTTGTTTAATAGGCATCACCTCCTCTTGGATTTTGTATTCTGTCACATTTTTTTCCTTCGAGTTCTTCAAATTTCACATGGGTGAGTGCTTGCTCATTTATTTCGGCCATAGAAAGGGACAACTTTCCAAGACATCCTTCAAATTTCTTTGCCTAAGTGGGAAAAGTAGGTGAATTTTGTGCATGCTCCTCATATTTAAAACCTCCTTGGATTTTCCTATTTATATGGTCTCATTCAATTTGGGCATTGCCTTGATCAACTTGTTGTTGAAATAAATGATCTTCAACTTGTTTATCCTCTTTCAGTTGATTACAAGCACAAGGTTCATTTTCCTTTTCTCCATCTTCATATTCCTCCTTTGAAATTCTTCTTCTTAAAATCTCCTTTGCTATTTTACATTGCATGATATTCCCTTCATTTGCAGAAATACAGTGTGCATGTTCCACTTCAATAGACTTGTCACTAGGATGATTAATGTTGCATAGTAAGGAGGATGGAGGAATTTTCTTGAAAACATTCGGGTTCGCCTTGGTGACAGAGGGGTTCTTCTGAAGTTCTTCTTGAAGTGAGATTTGGTTTTGGCAGAAACACCTCTCTTTTAAGTACATCAAGATTGCCTGCTCTAATTGTTCTTCTATTATTTCATTCACATAATTATTCATTTCTTCGAGAGTGTCACTCATATTCTCCATAATTTTTTTTGTGTTTTCAAGTACAACACTTATGGTTTCCATACTAAAGCATGTAACTTCAATTTAATGACAAATGTTTTGCTCTGATGCCACTTGGAAGCATGAAACTAAATGTATATGAAATATATATTTAATATTTAATAAATTTATTATGAGTTGTCTTATTGAATGAAAACAACGTGTATTAAAGTAAATGAGTAGAGTCACATCTTTTTTTCTACAAAGATGCAAATTTAAATTAAAAGTATAATTATTACATTAATGATTTAATTAGTAATTAATAACATTGTAATATACATACTACATATTACACCGTCTTTCTAAAGGTATATAACATGTTGATTCATGGTTATTTTATGGAATTCGTAATGTTATATGTTGCTATGTTGCAAGTCATTACATGGTTATAATTTTGGTATCTTGATCCAGGTGGATATCAGTGGCCACCCACCTATTCCAACTGGCTCACATACAGATTTCTACATGGTAGTTTTTTTCTATCTTTTCGGGTCCTAAACTTCCCGGACAATTTTGAGGCACTAAACAATGTTTTTTGGGCTCGCCAAAATCACATTTAAAAAAAAGTTAGAGTGTGACAACATAATGTGTGGTCCTCGGATATACATTTCCAACGGGCTATCATGCGCCTAAAATGGAGATCGTATGTAAAAGTTACGACCCTGGGAAGTTGATGTACCAACTTACCCCAACAAGGCCCACATGAATTTTGGCGCTTCATGTCATAGGGTTAGGTTTTTGGATGTCTAGGGTTTTGGCATTCATGTTTGATGTAAAAAGGCCTTTGGAGCCTCATTGTACTCAACTTCTTGTGAATGAGCATAGCCATCACATCTCTTCTCAGAGATAAGCTGCCACCATTCTAGTAAGCTTGTTTCAGTCTGCATTTTACAGTTCCATCATATTTCTTATTTAATAGAAGTCAAGTTTTACTGTATCTTTGTTATCATTCACTATTTGTCTATGTTAAAACTATAGATCTGCATTTTCATTTTGTTCTTCTCATAAATCTGGATCAGTGGTATCAGAGCGTTTGTCTCCTTATCGTTTTTAGTGCATGTCCCCTATGAGGTTAAGGTATAGAGAGTTAGGTGTTGAGCTTGTTTCTCTTGAGGAAAAAATCTCTTTCATGCCCAAGAAACCTTCCATGGTGAGAGAAAATAAAGATGACGAGACATGAGATCCTTTCAAAATGTTGCTCGAGGAATCCCTCAAGTTTCAAAGGAACTATATGATGGATAACTTTGCACAAATCCTTCGACAACCATCGACAAGCGACACATCTACCTCAAGTGGAGGCACCACCCCCTTCAAGGTATAGATAGATTTTGATATTCCTATATTTGAAGGTCAAATATATGCAGATGCTGTAGATTAATGGTTAAACCTTCTAGAAGGGTATTTTTATATCCACAACTTTTTTGATAGAGAAAACATTACATTTTCACTTCTCAAGGCCATCCCCCATGTCAAATATTGGTGGGAGACTTTATGTGAGAAAAAGGAAATAGAGGGATCTACATTATTTGTAGTTGTATCCACTTAGGGTTCCTTCAGGGATGTTATTAAGGAACAATACTACCCTATTGGAAGTTATGATGACTTATATACAAGATGGACCACATTGTGGTAGGAAAGGGACCAAACAGTGCCAGATTTCACTAATGTCTTCCATACCTTGCGCACAAATATGGGTATAAACTACTCTGAGCGACATATGGTGCTCAAGTACCGCGGTGTTTTGCATAGATACATATAGACAAAAATGGAGTTTCTATAAATTTTTTCCTTGGGCATGGCCTGTCGATATGCTGTGAAAATAGAGCAGAAGATTAAACAAGAGACACGATAGTTTGGGTCTGCAAACCTCTCACTGCAGAAGTAGGGCAAAGGCGGCCCCAACATGTAGAATAAAGGGTAGAGCAAGGATGGGAAGCCTCAGGACAACCAATCCAAACCACAAACAAAGAAGGACAATGGGAAGACAAAGAAAAACACTGGGAAATGGTGTGAGTTCCATAAGATCCCCTGACATAACACCACCACTCAAAGTAGTCATTGGTGGCCGAGGTGAAAGCCTTTGAACAAGATGGAGGCTCCAAGTATGAGTGAGAGCCATAAAAAGGGAGATGGACCATTGATGTAGAACTCGGTGCCACCATTGCTACCACCACCAAGTTCCAACCTAAAGAACTTGATGAACCAAAGGAATGTGAGTGCCTCTTTCATTCATAGATGTGGGTGAAGGGTACACCACAACACTTGGTCATTGATAGCAGTAGCCAGAAGAACCTGATTTCATCAGAGGTCGTCAAGCAGGTTGGCTCTGCTGACATCACCACACTCGCAACCATACACTATCGGATGGCTTTGCCAAGGGAGTGATCTCCATGTCAGCCAACAATGTTGCTTGACCTATGACATCAAGCCCTTCAAAGATGAGGTATTGTGTGATGTTTCCCCCTTTGAAGTTTGTGATGTTATTTTGGGCCAACCTTATTTATGGAAATGTCATGTTGTATATGAGTCCAAGCCTCGTAGTGTTATCATTACTTTGTACAAGAAATTATACAGGATACCAGAGGTAGTCCCATCTACCACCATTTCCTTGATCTTTTCTAAGAAATGCAAGAAGGTCATCCCTCAGACCAGAAAGTTTGTCTTCTTTGTGATTCACACTCAGAGTGAGCGAAAGGTTGCAACCACATCCATGGCCTCTGTGACAGTTCTCTCCATGTAGTATAAGAAAGTGGATAAGGTCGTGGAAGAATAAAAAGACATATTCTCCTCACCCACTCATGTACCTCTACATTGTTAGGTCAAGCACTCAATCGATCTGACCCCCAATGCATCGCTACCTAATGGGTCAGTCAATCACCGATCTCTATCAGAAAATGAGTAAATCAAGTGCCAGATCCAAGAACTGCTTGAAAAATGGCACATCTGCCTAAGCTCGTCACCTTGTGGAAGCCCAATCATGCTTGTGTAGAATAAATATGGGTCCTGGCGACTCTTCATTGATTACCGAGCCCTTAATAAAATCACAGTCAGGAACCGATACCCAATTCCACGAATTGACGATATCCTTGAATAACTCAAGGGGGCCAAATACTTCAGTTAGATTGATCTGAAGTTTGGCTACCACCAGGTCCCACTAGATCAGACCAATGTATGGAAGACTCCCTTCAAGTCTAAAGACGGTATTTTTGAATGGTTGGTCATGCCCTTTGGCTTGATAAATGCCCCAACAACTTTCATGAGGATGATGGACAATATTTTACATCCTTTCACCGATTATTTTGTGGTATTGTATTTGGATGACATCCTCATATTCAACAAGAATTGGGTGGAACACTTGCAACACATTCAATAGGTTTTGCACACTCTGCGGGAACACAATCTATATGAAAATTTGGAAAATTCTCCTTCGGCATGAACAAGGTCCAGTACCTAGGCTACATTGTGGATGAGCATGGGGTGCATGTCGACCTAGCCAAAATCCAGGTCATACATGACTAGCCAGCCCCGAACACACTCATTAAGCTCCATAGCTTCTTAGGCCTTGCTAATTTCTATCACAAGTTCATGTTGGGATTCTCCCACATTTCATGGGACCTTAGCCAAGTGACCAAGGGCAATGGCAAGGCAAAATTCATGTGGGGCTAGTCACAATATAAAGCATTCAATGATCTGAAGCAAGGCTTGTGCTCATCCTTGTTGTTCTCATTACTCGACCTGCAACAACCATTTGAGATTGAGACATACGCTTCATACTATGTTGTGGGCACAGTTCTCACTTAGCATGGACATCCCATAACCTATCATAGTGAGACACTATCAGATATTGTCCATAAGTACCCCACTTACAATAAAATAAATGTACTCCATTGTATAAGCCTATTGCTAGTGGAGGTATTGCATTCTTGGGAAGGATGAAATCATCCACACTGATCATAAGTCTCTGTAGTTGATGTAGACACAAGGCAAATTGCAGAATGACTACCATCAGAAGTGGTCCACATACATGCAGTAGTTCCATCTCAACATCAAGTATAAGACATGGAGCACCAACTGCATTGATGAATGCCTCAACCGACCTCTATTTTTCGTACTAACCATGATGCTACACTCCTATGGACACGAGACCTCTGGTTGGCCCCAACTCTATGAGCGATATCCTAACTTCGCCACTGTCTACCAGATGCTGGGCACAAACACAACTATCATCTATTTTCATCTGCATGACGGGTTGTTGTGCCATCTAGTCCATATATGCAATCCATCAAGTGAGCGAGATAATATGATTTGAGAAGATCACTACCATCGGGTGGCAAGACACTTCAACATAGAGAAGATAGTGGCAGTGCTACAACAACTTTTCTATTGACCGAAACTCCAATAGGATGTCAACAAGTATATCAGGTCTTGCACAACCCATGCCATTTCGAAATTGACCATTAAGAAACAAGGCATGTATACCCCTCTTCCTACTCCTGGAAGGCCCTAGGAATCCATCTCGATGGACTACATGTCAGGCCTGCCTTCAACCAAGCAGAGAAATGACTGTGTTTTCGTGGTTGTTGATCGATTTTCCAAGATGGAGATTCTAGTCGCCTACAAGAAGATAATCACAACAGAGGCCACTGCCAAGCTCTTCTTTGAACGAGTGTGGGTACATTTTGGGATAACACAAACCATCATCTTTGATTGGGACAACTAGTTCCTCAACACATTTTGGTCTATCCTTTGGTCATGGATGGACACCAAGCTCACCAAATCCATAGTCTTCCACCCCCAAATGGATGGCCAAACTAAGGTCGTCAACAGGATGATTGTGCATATTTTGTGCATGTAAAATTCCAAGCACCCACACACATGGCATGAGAGTCTTCCCTATGTTCAACATAGTTACAACAAAGCCATACATAACTCAACTAGCCACAACCCCTTTCAGGTGGGGTTGGGATTTCAACCATTGGTTCCCATGGATGTTGCATTAACCCTTGAGTCCACACAGGTAGACTCATCCCATGCGCAAACCGAAGCTAACAAAGACACCCGGTTCGTTGAAAAAATCCATCACATTCACCAATAAGTTCATATATTTTTCAGAAGTTCAATGCCAAGTACAAGCAAGGCCATGATCAAAATTGGGTGCTACACAAGTCTTAGGTGGGAGATAAATTTTGGTTGCACTTGCCTAATGAACTCTTTACATGACCCCATCGAAAGCTTTGTCCACTTTGCTATATACCTTATACCATCACCAAGACTATGGGTGGCAATGATTTTGAGCTCAACATTCCCCTTTCCTTGGCTTGCACCCATTGTTTAATGTGGATGTCCTTCGACCATACTTTCCACCATTATTGGACACCTCAGAGGTAGTCAAATAGTTAACACTGACAGAGCTCAACTCTGATTGCATGGAACAAGCATCCACTGATTAGATCATGGACACATAGATCAAGGGCACTCGCCAACATAAGTTTCATATTTATCGTGTTGTCAAAGCAGGGCAACTCTTGCACCAAGGCAAGTGGCTCACCTAGGCCAAACTCAACAAAAATTTCCTCATTTGATTAGGGAACTCAACACAATGGATACCATTGCTTCCTAAGGGGGGAGGATTGATCCAGGTGGATATTGGTGGACACCCACCTATTCTAACTGCCTCACATACATATTTCATCTTGGTAGTTTTATTTTTCATCTTGGTAGTTTTTTTCTAGTTTTTCGGGTCCTAAACTTCCAGGGTTGTTTTGAGGCTCTAAACAATGTTTTTTGAGCTCGTCACAGTCACATTGAAAAAAAAGTTAGAGTTTTACTACATAATGTGTAGTCCTCAGATAGACCTTTCCAATGGGCTATCGTGCGCCTAAAATGAATATTATATGCAAAAGTTACGACCCCGAGAAGTTGATGTACCAACTTACCCCAATGGGGCCCACATGACTTTTGGTGCTTCATCTCCTAGGGTTAGGTTTTTGGATGTCTAGGGTTTTGGAATTCATGTTTTATGTAAAAAGGCCTTTGGAGCTTCATTGTACTCAACTTCTTGTGAATGAGCGTATGTTGTTGGGGAAAAACACCCTACGGACTAGCAAATAGAGTTCAGACTTTGCATGCAGATATGACCGAATAGAAATTACTTTCTACCTTCATCCCTAGATTTAAATCCCCTTTTCTTAGTAAATGCATGGAAAGATCAACCTACCTCGTTACCAGTGTTTGATGTCGATCCTTCGTTGTGCTTGATTACTTGTTTGCAATGCTCCTTCCAAAGCTGACCTGCATTCAAGACGAGAAACAACTATGCATGCATGCTACTAATATACTAACGGGTTAGAAATCAAACATAAACTAATCAAATCATAAACAGTTCATGAATTGGGACGGGAAAAACATTCTCTTTATTACTTAAAATGAGTCAACTTACAAAAGTTGAGATTGACCACCACTCCTTGAACCTGATCCTGGGCTCCTCTTCTTTTGTCTTTCAACTGCTTTTCTTTAAATCTCCTTTGGCATTAGGAAAGGCTAAAGGGTTGGGACAATGGAATACGTAAATGGGCAGAGTTTCTTTGCTATGTTTTTCCTCTTTTCAAATGGTACCCCTACCCCTTCTTTTATAGGCTAGAAGGAGCTAGGTATTTGGACGAACCCTTGGCCATGCAAGGCTGGGAGTTTCGGTTAACTCACCCTTAGCTTTTTGTTCCATCGACAACTTTCCTTTTTTCATGCTTTTGTCGGTCCATGCGGGCTGTTTTGGGTCAGCCAACATGTACACACGTGCAATAGTGAGTTAGGGCGCGTGGGCCTTTATTCAAGAGGATTTTCAAAGAGTTGTTCAGTAGTTTTTTTGGCAAAGAAGGGATATGAGTTGGCCTGATGCCAGGTAAGCATGTGTGGTGCAGTTTAGGGTTATAACAACGTAGTCGTCCCATCTCTTCTCAGAGATAAACTGACACCATTCTAGCAAGCTTGTTTTAGTCTACATTTTACAGTTCCAACATATTTCTTATTTAATAGAATTCAAGTTTTACTGTATCTCTTCTATCATTCACTGTGCCTCTGTGTTAATATTATAGATATGTGTTTTCATTTCGTTCCTCTCATAAATCCATATCATATCTAATATTTTATTATTATTTGAGCACATTGGCGGGCCTCTTGACGACTTAGTATGTAATTCACAGTATACCCACTATTACAATATATACTTAATGGTAAAAAACCTATAATTAATAATTAAATATATATTTTTTCAACTATTCATTGATCTTGTACATGTTTGGTACTGAAGCTCATTGTAAAGACAATGCATATTTTTTCTTTGTTTCACATAAAACTATTTAATGGCTTTGCTTGGGATAATTTTTTTTATTATACTTAGCAACATTTTATCTTGTATGTTTATGATTAAGTTTAGATATAAACTTACACAAAATGGACCTTGTCAACATTACAAAACCTAAAATTGAAATTATACTAGTGATAATTACGATTGTATTTATTCAATTTTCTACATAATCAAATACTCACCCCTGTCTTCTCTAGAATGATCATTTCCCTTTTTTTGACTCTATGAATCTTTATCTATCAGACTCTTTCACTTTGTTCTTGTTGTTTCTAGCTAGCAACATTGACATCTATGTGATGATACTTTGCATGTCAAACATTTTGAGAATACCCCATAACTCATTTCTTATGCTCGAGTGGGATTTTTAACAAAGTTAGGGAGAAGGTAACATATTTTTTGTTATCATTGATCTTATGCATTAAGGATTATCCTATGACATCCCACTTTAGCATTAATTTTTGCATGGTTTGAGAGATAAAATGAATAATCAATATCCTCATTAATGAGAATAGCATACTTGGTGGTTTTGATGACTAATTTCCTTTAGTTTAGTATTTGTATGGTGTTGATGGCCAGAAATGACCATGTTCAACATTATAAGGAGATCACTCTATCAGGGCCCCAATTAGGCCCTTATCCGTTTGGGATGGTGATTCCAATTGGGTTTATGGGTCCAATTACCCTTAGCTAAAACTATCTTAAGCTAACCACTAATTTAACCTAAGCGTATGTACAAATGTCTATGTATAAGGTATTCAACTTGTTATTGTATGATAATAGATTATTATTATTAACAAATTGAAGGGAAATGAATCACTTGTATGTTATTACTTTGGAAAATATGATCCCTTTAAAGTGATTGAAATTAGGGCTTAGTTTAGCTACAATGAGGCTTGCTCCTATGAAAGGAGACTTAAAGAATGAAAATAGTTTTAATCTAATTACAAATGCAGATTAATCCTAAGATGCAAGTGAACAAAATAAAAAGCTATCTTAATCGGGAGAATGATATCTTTACTCCCATTCAAGAGCAAGAGTATCTAATAAGAAGAGGGAAGGACTGTAATTGTAATTGGAGTTAAGATGGACCTGCAAATCAACAAAATAGTTCAGGGATTCATAGGTTGTTCAAGAAAATACACAATGAAATAATTTTGACAAATAGTTATAAAAAACCTCATGTATATACCCAAATACAATCATGTAAAATAAATTCATTGTGAGATTTATATTGAACTAACAAAATAGTTCATTTTAATCCAATATAAAGAAAATAAAGACAAGTTTGAAAATGATTAATAAATAGTTATTAATCACTACAAACTAATCTCCATGAAATCATACTCAATCTTGATTCAAATCATGTACAACCATGCATAGATAGATTTAAACAAAGCATTCACTAACATAAAACGAATGAGATCAACAATAGTGCTCATATCAATTGTCAGTACACTAATGAAACATAATTTAAATCAAAACGGAAACAATCATCAAATAAATAATAATAAGTCTGCAAATCTAGTACAACAGTGTAAAGAAATCAAAACTTATTATGATTAGCTCCAAAAGTTTTCATACAGTCCTCTGAGTCCCAAAATCCTTCAAGAAACAACTTTACAATAGTGCAAATTCCTCTCCTCTCAGAGATCAAAACTCTACCTATTCTACAGAAAAGATCTCTCTATTACAATAGTGCCATTGAAAGTATTTTCCTACACAATTTTCCCTCTCGGGTTCCAGATCTAAAACTAGAGGGGATTTTATCCATGAGTAAAGGCTCTTTGCACTGTTGTAAGGGAGGGTTTTTCCTGTAGGAGATTAACTATTTGTTGAACCAACAGAGGGATAACTCTTTGTTTTTTTGTAACCATTTGGAGCATTGTTGCTAGTTTGGGGATTTATTGAAGAGACCATCCAGTTCTTGTTTATTTTTTGTCTTAATGGGTATGAATTATCTTTTCCAGCACTGTTTTTAGATTAGAATGATTTATGCTTATTTTAAAATTTTTGACAAGCTATCTTGCAGGATTGGACAGAGGTAGAGATAGAACAAAAATATTGCATTTGGGCAAAAATTTATACATTTAGTTGCATAGTTATCTATCAACTTAGTGTTATATTCGTTTTGATTTTATTCTTGTCATTTTGTTTGGACTGTTCTGGTATTTTGATATGATGTATAGGTTCAAATGCATTTCCATTTGAATTAGATATATGCAAAACAAAAATCCGATAACTATTTATCAGATAGTTGTATGTGCATACTGGTTTAATAAGTAACAGGTTTTGGAACTATTTCCTTGGCCATGCTATTTTCATTTTATTCTAAATTCAATGTTGGTTCACATTTCATTATCTTGCTCTTGATTGGGAAGAGATCTATATCTTTTCCTGATTGAGACAGATTAGAATTTATTTTTGTTTTCTGCATCTTAGATTAGAGTGCATCTACATTGTATTTAGGAAACATTTGTAGAAGCCTCCTTTCATAGGAGAAACTCTATTGGTGGCTTAGCTAAGCCCTTATGCCAGCTTGAAGATTGCTTTCTTGGAAGCATTCTACAAGAGAGTGATTATTT
>JASDQU010101212.1:60546-71795 GCA_032191745.1 Picea mariana | reverse complement strand
TTCTAGTGTTTTTTATGTCTTGTTTGTCCTTTTGACGTTCTCATTATCTTCCTCTCTTTGATATCTTTCCATTGATATGATTTGTTTGGTTTGATTTTCTTATATAGTCATGTAAATATTTTATCATTTAGGTGATTGGATTGGTTTTTCATTGGACATTATTATATCACAACTTCGTTAATTAATGATAGTAGTTTTAATGTGAATTTATCATATTCACTTTGTTCTGAAACAAGATTATGAGGAAATATTTTTATCATTCAATAATTAACATGTGATTCTAAAATATGGTTGAAATGGTTGATTGAAATTTTCCAACAATTGACTGTTTATTAAATCTTATAAAATTATTTTTCTCAAATTTGCAAAATATTCCCAAATCTCAAAATATGATGTCCAATCTAGTATATTTAGAATAAGTCATATCAATTAGATTTGATTTTATTAATTGATTTTGGTTAACTAAGATTTGGAGATCTTGTAGTTCATCTTTTAATAGATTTTTGATATTAATTTAATTTATTTTTGTTACAAGTGTTTATTACAGATCTATAGTTCAACTATGGTCTCCAAGATGTACCCGAAATAATTCATTCAATTAAAATTATTCATCTCTACAATGCATAATGCTTGGGTACCATCAAATGGAAAATTCATATAAGTTTTAGGAGGATATCTTCCATCTTTCATTCTGAACAAATGATGAGGAATATTTTCAAACGGTTGAAAACCCACTTCAACAATACCTTCAACCCAAACCGTTTCTTCGGAAAATGAATACTTTGGGAGAAATATTATCAGAAAGAAGGAGGAATTTCTCAGATTTGTTGTTATGACCAGCTCATAGGAAACAATTTTGCAAGTCGATTTACGGGCGATCAGTGAGGAATATCTTCAAACGATTGAAAACCCACTTCAGAAATTGGTCGATTTACCTTCGCCCCTAATTGTTTCCTTAGAAAATGAATACTTTTGGATAAATTGGGATTGGAGTGGAACATTTTTTTCTTAGATAAGAAATCATGTCACTTTTCAGGAGGCAATTTTGCAGATTGATTTTTTAGCAAACCGAGATGAATTTCGCAAAATGGTTGAAAATCATTTACAGTATGGGCTGGTTTACTTCTCATGAGGGATATTTTGCAAAAAAATAGATATCTGTGAAGATATTGTTACTTTTCTTAAGGGATTTTTTTCCAGAATTTTTCCTTTTGGTCATTTTGAATTCTTTAGTTGATTCACTATTTTGTAGCTAATGGTGGGATTGGACCTGAGTTGTGAATTATAAAAGGTCTCATATTATTCTTGTAAAGGGGATGGATAATAGGGAGAGAATTGTTACAAGAGTAAAGACTCATTGCACTGTTGTAATGAATATTCATCTTGTAGAGGATTAGCCATCTATTGGATCATCATTGGAAGAACTTCTTATTTTGTACCCATTATTGAGCACTATTGTTGATTTTGAAGACATAATAAAGCGTTTATTCATTTCTTGTTTATTCTTTGTTTATATGAGTATGTTTATTTATTCAATCACTATATTTAGTTTAAATAATTCATGCTTATTTAAAACATTGTTGAGCTAACTTGCAAGTTTTAGCAGAGATAAATTAAGGACTAAATTGTGTATTTAAGTAAGCTTTTATACATTAAGTTGTTGGTTATCCACCAATTTAATGTGATAATAATTTTTTTTTATTCTTGTTATGCTATAGAACTATTTATGCAGTCTAACATAATCTATATTGGCTTAGATGCAATATTCAATTGAATTTAGATATATGTAAAAGTAGGAATTTGATAGCTACTTATCAAGCAATTATTTTTGCATATTTGTTTCAACAAGTAAGAAGATCATAGAACTAATTCTCCGTTATGTTAACTTCTAAATTCAAAGTTGGTCCACATTTCATTATCTTGCTCTTGATTAGTAAGAGATCTATATCTTTTCCTGATTGAGATAGATTATAATTTATTTTTGTTGTATTCATCTTATATTAGACTGCATCTACATTGTATTTAGGAAACATTTGTAAAAGCCTCCTTTCATGGTAGAAACTCTATTGGTGGCTTAGTTGAGCCCTTATGTCAGCTTGAAGATTGCTTTCTTGGAAGCATGCTGCGAGAGAGTGATTATTTTCCTTCTGTTTGTTGATAAAAGCAAGTAACATTATACATTAGTAGATAGAAGGTCATGTATATATTTTTGTACATATATATTAGTTTAGATTAGATCTGCATTTAGTTTAGGATAGTTTTATATAAGGGTAACTATACCCATAAACCCATTCAGACTCATCATCCCAAACGAAAAAGGGTCTAATTGGGACCCTGACCAGGTGATCTCCTTATGATGTTGAATATGGTGAATTTTGGCCATCAACAAGTCCAAAGGAATATTTTTTTCTCGCAATTTCTTTTCCATCTTATTCCAGGTCCTAATTTTATCTTGTCCTTTTTTTTGTTCTTTCTTTCTGCACATGATCCCACCGGATCATGGCATGACCCTTCAACTTGGTGCATGAAAATTTCACTTTATTTTCCTCTGTCATAGACTTCCATTCAAAAAAAAATTCCATGGAATTCAACCAATCTATTAACTCCTATGGTTTAAGACTCCCTGCACATTCTAAAACTTCCATTTTGATCCCATCATTTCTCCCTTCTAGAGCCCCTAATATCCTTTCTTCAAAAGTCATGTGGTCTAATTATTATTCTTCATGTTATATATGTTGATCTACACCTTTTTGGTTTGTCTCCTTATTAGACACTTCTCTTTGTATTATTCTCTAACTATCCAACATGTTTGTAAGATATGTTACTTGCCTTTGGAGGTTTTGCATATCTCTATGCATCTAAACAAGACCTAGTCTTCCTCTTCCTCTCCCAACCATCTTCTTGTTATGATACCAGATGATGTAGCCAGTGAACTCTGATTCATTCACGAGATCTAAAAAACCATGCAAACACAGGAGAATGGGAAAATAACTATCTTTTATTCTTTCTCCTTCCTAACTATTACAATGGAAGTTCAACTCCTTATAACTACTATGTAAGATGTTTGAAAACAACTAATTTTAGGACATTCTTGTATGACTCTAAAACTGACCAATAAATCAAATCTAACTAGAGCAACAATATTTGTCAACTTGCTTTTCTGACTGGGTGCATAAACTAAGAGATAATTGATAATTACTAATTTAAAAATTCTCGTAAAAAGATTAAAACCCCAATTTGAGGCCTTTTACGAAGGAATTTGGCCCCAGAAAAGTGTCAAAACGATGTTTGATCTAAACGATTAGATCGACATGGTAATGAACTCTTTGAGATGCAACTCCCTGTAAAATTTCAACCCAAACGGATAACCGTGTCAAAACTTATGACCCTTGGAAATCCATGCATTAGAGACCCCCTTGTTTGTGGGACAAGGGATCCTCTTCACGCGACGATTTGACTGTTAAATTCTATGGAGGTATACATACCCTCCCCCCCTCTGGATTTGAACTTGTGATAATTGAAAGTAAAAAAAAAATATTATTCCACTTATAGTGATTTCTACATCTAAGTATGAGGTAGATGTGCAATTTCTTCAGTGCTTAACATGGAATTAAAATGAGGTATTAAAAAATTTATTTCAATGCCCATAAAGCCATAAAGTCATTAAAAGTAAAAAAAAAAAATCTTATGGTCAAAACATCTCAATGGTGTGTTGTTGAGTATGAGGGAGATGTGTAATTCCTTCTATTCTCAAGATGGAGTTGACACACACACACACACACACACACACACACACACACATATTAAGAACTAGTGAAAATCCATCATAACTTTGGATCTATCACGTGACAAGAGGTGCAGACCCTTTTTAGAGTGCAAAACGTGAGGAAAGGTTTGCACCTCTGGGGCTTTGATCCCTCTCGACCCATTATAGATCCAAAGTTAATATGGATCTTGGTTAAAACATTTTAATTGTGCATTGCTCATACAAGGGAGATGAGTAATTCCTTCCATGAAGTTCACACACACACACACACACATTTTAAGAACCAAGGTAAATCCATCTTAACTCTGAATTGATCATGCACCGAGAGGGATCAAATACCTAGAAGTGAAAACCTCTTTTTAGAGTGCAAAACCTGAGGAAAGGTTTGCACCTCTAGGTATTTGATAAATCTGGATGCATTATAGATCCAAAGCTAAGATGGATCTTGGTTAAAACATTTTAATGGTATGTTGCTCAATATAAAGGAGATGTGTAATTCATTCCATGTTCTTTTTTTTTCAACAATAGATGTCGCGGGAAACTCACCCAATACTTCTCCACTTCATGGATGATATGAGGTGCTAAACCACAACCCCAGGGACACAAGGCTTGAACCCGTGACCTCTCCCCGAACTGAGAGAGTATATGCACGTCTCACCAAGTGTGCTATCCCATGGAGCTAGTAATTCCTTCCATGTTCAACATGGACTTGACACATGACATGTATATACAAAACTAGAGTAGATCTATCTTTAACTTTGGATTTATCATATGTTGAGAGGGATCAATTCTTTTGAAATACAAACCTTTCCTCAAATTTTTCACTATAAAAAATCCCTCTCGATACATGATCAATTCGAAGTTAAAATAAATCTACATTGATATTAAAATAAACATAATTCTACATACCATCTATCATTCAATAAACTAATAAATAATTTATTATATTCGCATTGTTTTATAAACATTTTAACCATGACATTCATAAACACGATTCAATACCTTTATCATCAACATATATAAAATACAATAACATAAAGAATATAATCGAATATAATTTTGGACGTCAGGAATAGCTCTCGTTGGTTGTGTTCCTGAAGTTTTCGACTGTAAATATATTATCACCTAGTGTATTGATAAATTTATTCATAACAGAAGGACAATTCCACCACAGAGTGGCTCCTCTGTTTCATTGGCGCCTTCAGTTTTTAAGAAAATGTTAAAATAACCTCGGTCGAATCTAACATATAAAGAAGAGGAAGCTAGAAATTTTCTTAAAGGGAAAAATAATGGAATTGAACTCTTGCAGGAATATTTACAACACCCTATAACAATGCCACAAGAGTTATCCAGAATTCAAGTCAATTCTTGGAAAAACCCTTATCGAGAAATTGATTGGCTCTTTACTAGAATCATTGATCAAGGTTCTACAAAAACTATCCATCTATTGGCCTTATGTATTCTACATTTTTACAATTCATGAAAATGCTATCTTCGACTGAGCGAAGATCATTTCTAATGAAATTTTTTCACGGATAATTAATTTTAAGAGTGAAAAAAAAAATCTACATGGCTTCTTATCTTATTTTTGTCATCACGTACTGTCATATTTTTAAAGTCCTGAGTATTGGAAAGAAGATAAATTCAAAGGTCAACCCTGTGACTATGTGGTATTAGGCTCTCTATAGACAAAAAGTTATCCACTATTTTTATGAAGTTTAAAATGATTTTGTAGCTTAATTTAAGAGATTTCTCTTTGGAGAAGATACTTCTAGACTTTCATTGGAAGTGTATGATTTTCTGAATAAAAAGGGAGTTCTAGAGAAAATGGATAATCATAACATCATTATGATTTTATTATAGAAGTGGCGAGACAGTATAAATTATATATTATAGAAGTGGAAAGACAGTACAAATTATGGTTCCATCTTTTTTTATGAAAAAAGGAAAAAACTATTTATTCCTTTGCCTTGGAAATTCGGTGAAATTTTGTTGAGAGGAATTGCTAAGATTGATGAATATGCTTCGCATTTCGACTAGTATAATCTAAAATTTGCAGAATAACTCAAGGGGTTTGATCCTAACAACATTTTTTATAATCATATAATGTGAGTTGGACTAAGTCACGCATTAGTTAACACACTCATACTTGGAGAGGAAGAAGGTGACAATCGTGACCCTCTTGTTCAAAGTGTTAATGAAAATTCTGATGATATAGAGACCATTGTAAGCACTATAGAGCTTTATAAGAAAAGAGGGAAACCCTCCAGTGAAAGAAGTGCTCAGTCACCCGTTGTTTCTCATAGAATTATTTTACCTAAATTAAATTCTTAGTATGTAGCGTCCCAACAAAGAAAATCCTCAAATAATAATCCAGGTGATGATGGAGAGAGAAATCCTCCTCGAGGAAATTTAGAAAACCCTCATAAATTGAAATTGAAAAGGAAAAGAATCAATTGTCAACAGGGAGGGGAAGAACAAAACATACCTGAAAATGATATCTTGCTTGATGATATGGATTTAGATGTGGATATTTTCAATATCCAGTTCCCGGATGAAGAGGAACATGCACAAGAGAATGTACAATTTGCTTCTACACTTGTTGTTCAAGATGAAGTCTTTTCTGATGAAGAAACCTTTTATGTATAGAATGTATTATTTGATAAGTCTTCAAAGAAATTAATCTTTGAAAGAACTTAAAGGGGTAGAAATGGAAAATCTAGTTTTACCATTGATCTCAAAGACATATGTCCATCAAAATTATCTTCAGTCCATAAGGTTACAGGGGATGCACTAGATGTTTCAATAATTGATATGGAAGAGGAAAATATTAGGCTTAAGGAAAGAGTCAAAGAATTGGAGGCAACGCTTATGCCTCCACCCATATTGGCTACCCCTATTGCTATGATTCAACCTAACAGAACTCTTCAAAGGACCCTTGAATCAAGTCTAAGAATGAAAGGAATCTCAAGCTTACTCACTTCTACTTGACATTTCTTGGACGAAAATATAAAGAAAAGAATGTCACTTGTTTTAGATATATGGGACTTAGAAAAAATATGTTCTTCTCTCGAGCTCAGAATACAAAATACTAAAGAATATTTGAATGCAGATTTAAAAATTGATGAAGGATTTCTTACAGATGGGGTTTCCATGTTTGTTGCAAAAGTATCGGAAATGACCGAACAAAGGAGAAAACAAAAATATATACCTTCTCATAGCCACATGAAACAATTAAAGTCATGTTGGATTGAAATGATTAATACATTAAGAGGGTTATTAAGTCAACTTAATGAATTATCACGAAAAAAGACTGAGGAATATTCAAAGGTTATTGGTTTAGATATTCCAGGCACTACCATTGAAGTTTCATAACCAAATTTGATATCAAATTCAATGCTCATGACTAGACAGTAGTTTGAAGAGTAAGTTGAAGTTTTGAAAAAATCATCGGAAAAAAAAATTGATAGTATGGTGGAATATACTTATGATGATATTGATAGTTGTCTTGTTGAATATACAAATAGAAATGAAGACATTGGGCCTAAATAGAAAAATTTATCTATTGACCATAGAGAAATTGAATGTGAATTATTAAATATCAAAGTCAAGCCAGAAGTGATTGTTTCTCCTTTAAGGGAATATATTCAAGAATGGTTAAACAAATCTCTAATCAAGATTTCTGAGATTCCAACAGAAGCAGTTACAACTGGACATATAACCACAACAAGCAAAGATACAAAAGGTGCATCAACAAGCAAATGAAAGAGATAGAATCCATCATAGTAAGTCTATACTGATTACATATTTTCTTCCTTCTTAGAATTCATCCAATTGTATTTATTCTTTCATGAGAAAAATATAACTGAATTCTGATAACCTCCTTTTGTCTTCTTTCCAGATCTTTTTGCTCGTGCCCTGTTCCATGTTCCTCCCTCTTCTTCATACTTCTTGTGTATATTTTATGGTCCACGAAAGAACCAAACTCGGTCTATTTATGGATGAATGCCTTTAAATTTCCAAGACTGTAGCAAACATTATTATTTTTGAGAAATTCCAAAGATCTATTTCGGAGTCAATTTTTATTGTATTTTATAACTTTGAGTTTTGAGTATAAGATATTTGAAATTGACTTATTAAAATCTTCTTTTTATCTTAATAAGCAATAATCTTACAAAGTTTTCTTGTGCAATTGGACCATTTCCTTTTATTTTGAATGTGATCAGAAACATTACTAAACTGTGATGTAATGTGAGGATATTATCATTTTCTATTTTTTATGCAATGTGTGATATTTGAGGTTCCTGGTCCATTTCTCAAGAACTCTCCATATATATTTATTTTTCAGCAATTTGAATTTTCTAGAGCTATAAATATTTGGATTTTGTCATTTGACATAATCCTATATTATTTTCTTTAAATATTTAAAGAATATCCTTACCCAAAGAGGAGTACCACCTCTATAAAAATGCAGGGGGATTCATATCCTCATGAGGTTGTCGTTTAAGTCCTGAAAGATTCAAACGTCAACAATCACTATCCTGCATTTTTTGTCTCACATGTTGCTACAACTGTTAAATCTATTCTACAAATGCTTCCCCGTCATCATTGATCCTATCCCCAAGTAGTAGTTACACCAAATATAGGACACCCATATAATTTCTACCGTAAACAACCTGAAATGGAGAATTACCTATAGATCTATTTACTGAACTATTGTAGGAAAATTATTCTTGAGGTAAAGCCAAATCCCATTGTTTGGGATTCTCTCCAACAATGCTCCATAACATGTTTCCCAAACTCCAATTTACTACCTCAGTTTGTCCATTTGTTTGGGGTTGATAGGCACTGTTGAATTGTAATTTAGAACCCATTTTCTTCCATAAAGTCCTCCAAAAATTACCCAAGAACCAAGTATCTCTATCAGAGGTAATATTTGTTGGAACCCCATGCAATCTAACAATTTATGGAAAAAAAAAACAATTCTTCCACCCTCGATGCATCACTGGTTTTGTTGCAAGCAATGAAATGAGTCATTTTAGAGAACCTATCAACAACCACAAAAATAGAATCATTACCTCATTGTGAGTTTGGGAGCCCCAACACAAAGTCCATGCCCAGATCTGTCCATGGGCATGTGGGAACTGGTAATGACATATACAATCATGTGTTCTATGAGTTTCCTTTAGCCATTTGACAAATCCTACACCATGCCACATTCATGGCTATATCCTTTTTCATCTTTGGCCAACAATACTTATTTTCGATTAAGGAAAATATATGTGCCTCAATTACCTTCTTCTTTAGAAACTTAAAACTTTCCTTGGATTCATTGGTCCACATGAATTTCTTTCCTTTGGTGCAATTTGTGATGAGTGCTACAATCCTACTAAAATGTTGAATAAATTTTCGGTAAAAGGTGGCCAACCCATGAATAATTCTTACCTATGTTATGCTCCTGGGACTAGGCCACTCCAAAATTTCTTTGACCTTCTTTGAATCCATCTTGACTCCTTCTGTTGAGATGACAAAATACAAAACTACCAAAATTTATTGCAGGAACCTACATTTCTTTAGGTTTGCATAAAGTTGATGTTTTCTCAACTCATCCAATACAATTTTTAAATGTTGCAAGTGATCTTCTTTGTTGTTACTGAAAACTAATATGTCATAAAAATAAATGACAACAAACTTACCAATATAAGTTCGAAGCATAGTATTCATCAACTGCATGAAAGTACTAGGTGCATTGGACAACCTGAATGGCATCACCATCCATTAGTCCATCCCTGGTCTTGAAGGAAATATTTCATTCATCCCCTTCGCAAATCCATATCTAGTGGTATCCACTTCAAAAATCATTTTTACTAAAATATTTGGCTTTGGCTAGCACATCCATCATGTCGTCTAAGCGCAGTATAGGAAACTGATATTTGATGGTAATTTTATTGATTGTTTTTCTATTTGTGCACATCCTCCATGTATTATCACTTTTGGGACTCAAGAATGTCAGTACAACACAGGAACTCATGCTTTCTCTTACCACACCTTTCTTTATAAGTTTTGTCACTTGTCGATTGAGATTTTCATGTTGTGTAGGACTCATCCTATAGGAGGCCTGATTAGGTAAATATGATCATGGGATTATATCAATGTGGTGTTGAATATCCCTCTTTGGTGGAATGCCATCAGGTAGTTCATTAGGGATAACATCAACATATTCTTCTAGTATCTTGGCCACTTCACTAGGGATTAGTATGTCTTCCCCAACTCCTTTTTGCACTATTAATGCATAGCATAATCCTGTTGCCTTAGTTTCCTTAACAATATCTCCTTCTGACAACATATTCTCAGCTTTCCCCTCATTCTTAAGGGAAAACAAGATGATTTTTGATCCATCCTTCCAAAAGGTGTAGGTATTCTTTTCTCCATTATGCATGACTTTTCTGTCAGCCGAAAACATGAAATTGGTACTGAAAACAAAAACCAAAGAATTGCCCCAAGCTTACCTGAACTTCGGAGGTTGCAGACTCCTGCAAATACTGAGAATTTGGTTTTGAAAATGACACCAACATTTCCAAAATTGAATCTACTTTCAATTCCTATAATTTGTTTTCATTTTCTTTATTATTATCTAATTTTATTTAATTTTTTTTAAATCACTGCATAATATTTTCAGCAGACATTATGATTCAGTGAAATGAAATATCGATATCTCTAAAAATATACAGTGAAAAATTTAGAAAAAAATATATTCATAATCCTTAAACTGTTCTTTTCAAAAGGGTATATTTAGATTTTAGTTTTAAGTAAAAATTAAGATAGATACAAGGTGTAGAAAAACACGTGTTTAAAATCTGCAACGTTTTCAGCTTGGTCAACTTCAAAAAATTCTAGAAATTATAATATTCATCCGTTAGATTCAAAATTATAGTCATAATAAAATAGAGTCTTTGTGTATTGTTGAAGTATATTTATTTTCTTAAAAACATAAGTTTAATAATAGATACATTGTTGTAGGAAAAAATTACTCATTATCATTCCTTTCATGTTTAAGGAACATACTGTTAAACAATTGTCAAATTGACATATCAAATCGTGATAAAAGAAAATTGAAAAATAGTCATTGGAAAGCTAACAAAATTCTTCACAAGCTTTTTTTTACTGTAAACTAAAATTCTAAATAAAAAAAAACTTTTGTATGCCGGAAGTTGAAGAACTTGTGAAAATACAGTTTTTTTTCTCATAAAACAAGCAAAAGTGTAACCCATCTTCATGATTTCACCCTATCATATTTCCAAGGCCTCCCCAATAACAGATGGCATGCATCCATCAGAATGACATCACACCAGACTTCATCTTTATAAGTCTTGTTATCCCCGATTTCTAGAGATAACTAGGAGATCATGTCTCGAGGCCCACAGGTCCTAGACATGGAGTACCGAGAGCAGGATTGACCTGAGCATGGCCCTGGAGGGCCCAT
>JASDQU010101212.1:20591-60149 GCA_032191745.1 Picea mariana | reverse complement strand
ATATATATATTTTTAAATATATATTAGTTTAGATTAGATCTGCATTTAGTTTAGGATAGTTTTAGATAAGGGTAACTAGACCCATAAACCCAGTCATAATCACCATCCCAAACAAAAAAGGGTCTAATTGGGACCCTGACCGGGTGATCTCCTTATGATGTTGAATATGGCCAATTCTGGCTAATGGCCAGAATTGACCATATTCAACATCATAAGGAGATCACCCGGTCATGGTCCCAATTAGACCCTTTTTCGTTTGAGATGGTGATTTCGACTGGTTCTATCGGT
Source organism: Picea mariana (assembly GCA_032191745.1). Lineage (NCBI taxonomy): Eukaryota > Viridiplantae > Streptophyta > Pinopsida > Pinales > Pinaceae > Picea > Picea mariana. The sequence goes on along the minus strand of JASDQU010101212.1, from coordinate 59,861 downwards.
CTCCAGTTACCCTTGTCCTAAGACTAGCCTAATCTAATGCTAATCTAATAAGGATTATTCTATATATCTATATATATATATATATATATATATACAACCTTCTATCTGCTAATGTATATTGTTACCTTCTTTTATCAACAGAAATAAGGAAAGGGATTACTCTCATGCAACATTGCTTACAAGAAAGCATCCCTAAGACTGATACAAGGGCTCAACTATGCCACACTGAATTTCTCTCCTACGAAATGAGACTTTATGGACCTAAATGCAATTGTAGGTTTAATCTATGATGCAAGCGATAAAGGAAAATGTAATTTATCCTATCTTGATTAGGAAAATACATAGATCTCATCCAAACCAAGAGAAAAATGATAAAAAGGGGAGATGACTAATATTGAATTCAAGATTAGGATTCACTTGCAAATCATAGAAACAATTCATATGATTTGCAAGTTATTCACGCAAATATGCAATGTAATGACTTAAATAAATAGTTATTCAAATCAATAAAAACATATACTTAAACTCAATCAAATGGGTTCAATGTAAGATCTACTATCATATTGAATAAGTAGTTCTTTCAATGCAACAATAATTAAATAAAAATAATATTGTAATAAAATGACAAATAGTTATCATTAACTACAATCAAATTTCCATGAATCTATAATTGAATTCTGATTAAAATCTATTCTTCTATATAAAGATAGTTTTAAAGAAATTAAAGATTTAAATCAGAACTAATAATCAATAAGAAACAACAAGAAGCTACAAGTTATACAATAGTGCATGCAAATGGAACTTGTCATTATCTTCCAATAAATCTATCTTTATATAGCCCTCTGAAATTCCACAAAAAGAAAGATCACTATACAATAGTGTCTTCAAGCTTTTCTTCCTACTGCAGAACCATTCCCCATAAGTTTCATATATGGAACCCCCATTACCCAAGAATAATTAGAGTTTTATACATTATTTTCCAACTAGGTCGAATCTCCCTTGAGTTAGCTAAAACTTGCACATCAATCGACCACGAAATTCGAAACAAAATCAGCTACAAAATTTGCAAAATGTTAATTTTGGACAAAACCTGCCCAAAAAAAAACATCATGTCTCTCAAATGGTTTAACCTCTTCACCAATAATTTTAGGACAAGGTAAATGGGCATGTTTTTGAAGTAGTTTTTCAACCATTTGAAGAGATTCCTCAATGATCTCCCATAAATCAACCTGCAAAATTATTTCCTGTGAGCTAGTCGTAACAAGAAATCTAGGAAATTTTGTCTCCTTGTTAATAATATTTCTCCAAAATCATTAACTTTCTGAGGAACCAACCCATGTGAGAAGTAAATCGACCCATTTTGTAAGTGTCTTTCGACCGTTTTTGGAAATTCCTCTCTGGTCGCTCGAAACTCGACTTGCAAAATTGCTTCTTGTGAGATGGTCATAAAAACAAATCTGGTATGCCTCATTCCTGATAAGATTTATCCCAAACAGTTGAGAGTTTGGGAAAATGATTTTAAGATAAGGTAATTGACCCTGTTTTAGAAGTGGGTTTTCAACTATTTGAATAAATTCATTGCCGTTTGTTCAAAATGAAAGTGGGAATATAGTCTCCTGAAACTAATATAAATTTTCCATTTGATGTTGCCCAAACATTATGCCTTGTAGAGATGAATAATTTTAACTGAATGAATTATTTTGGGCATATTTTGGGGACTATAGTTGAATTGTAGATTTGTAATAGACACTTGTAATGAAAATAAATTAAATTAATAACAAAAATATATTAAAAGATGAACTACAAGATCTCCAAATCTTAATTAACCAAAATCAATTAATAAAATTAAATCTAATTGATATCGTATATTCTAAATATACTAGACTGGACATTATATTTTGAGATTTGGGAATATTTTTCAAATTTGAGGAAATTAATTTTATAAGATTTAATAAACACTCAATTGTTGACAAATTTTAATCAACCAATTGAACCCTATTTTAGAATCACATGTTAATTATTGAATGATAAAAATATTCTTCATAATATTGTTTTAGAATGAAGTGAATGTGAGGAATTCATATTAAAACTACCTCCAATAATTAACCAAGATGTTGTGATTTAATAATATGCAATGAAAAACCAATCCAATCACCTAAATGCTAAAATATTTACATGAACATATAAGAAAATTAAACCAAACCAATCATATCAATGGAAAGATATCAATGAGAGGAAGATGATGAGAACGTCACAAGGACAAACAAGACATAAAAATCACTAGAGATAGAAAACCAAAAACAATTCAAGGCGACATTACCAAAATTAATAAGGGAACCCCTTTAATTTTTGAGAAAATTATGGGGGGTGTTGTGGCCAAAACAATTGGCGACACATGGGGATGAATCAATTATCTTTGGTTAAGATAATAGGACTAAATTTACCAAAGATCAAATTGAAATCTTTCGAAAATTTCACGCACACGACACCATTCCTAAGGGTCCCACATAAGACAAAATCAAAGCAAAATAAGATTTAAAGGACAAAAGCACTTGAATGCCCAATTCCAAAACAATGAATCCAAAAATAAGGAATACTCATTATTTTTATTATTTTTATACTATTTGCCAAATGAAAATAGCTAGGAGGCTTTAAGGATTAGTATGCATCTATTACCTCTTTTACCCAACATTGCTTCATTGTCAGTAGGCATGTTCAGTACACCGATGAAGTTGCCAGCGAGCCTATTTAATACTCTGATGGGTTTGCATACACTTCCCACACATATGTTATCTCAACTTTCTTACCACCCTTTTGATTAACATATTTGAAGAATTGCTTTTAGGAATTAGGTGAAGAGAGAGGGGTGGTATGAGAGGTATTTTGTTTAAAGAAATAGATACAATACTATTTAAGTTTGACCCCACTATTCTTCTCTTCATCCACCAAAGTAGAGGCTTTAATTGTGGAGGGGTGTGTGAGGGATTCAAAGTAAAGACTGTAAAAAAATCTTTTCTTTATAAAAGTGAACTTATAATACTTGAAACATATCTTAATGTTCCCCATAGATAACAGTTGATGTAGAAGAAAAGTGAAAACTAGGTATAGATGACCTTTAGATAAATGAAATCCTATTTAAAAAATATAGAGTAAGGATTTCCCCATGTAAACCAACTAGCGTATTTTAATAAAAACATTTCCTCATATATACTATGGAAATACCAGAAAATTCAATCCAAACTAAGAATAAAGAAAAACTAATCAAGTCCAAGCAAATCAAACTCTAGACGAAAAGTGAAATCAAACCACTAATCAAACTATGCAAATTTCCAAAAAGGAAACTATAAAATTAAAAGAAAATACAACCTAATGATCCATGAATAGATGAAACACAATCAAGACAAGAATAAGAAATAAATATCTCAACATACGAAAAATGAATATGCATGTTTTCATTTATTCTAATATTTAGATGGGTTATGTCTTGAATGGTTTAGAATGAATTCGACTTTTATTGCAAAACTAAATTTTAACAAAGGACAATTATGATTAAAAATTTACTCATAAATATTTCACCAAAGTATTATCCCTCTTTGTCCTCTTACCAAATCTTAATTCTTGGAAAAATGAATAAGCTTTTAATGATTGGTTTTAAGAGTAAAACGTAAAAAACAACTTTAATGAAAAGCATGAAAAGTAAGAGGAAAAGAAATGAATAAAGTAAAATAAAGGATATTACCTTGGTAATAGCTCAATATAGTCCATAATCACACAACTGCTTTATTCAACAAGAATCAATAAACTGTACTAAACATAAATCTAATTAAAAAGAAAACAAACTAAGAACTAAACTACCCCTAATCTATCTTACTCTAATCTACTCTACAAGAACAACTAGGGCTAAGTAAAGTCAAATTTTCAATGGAGCCAATCTATTTGTTTTATTCCTGCAAGCATATGCATATTACAAATTAGAAACAATAAATGAAACAACAATAAGTTACATGAAGAAACAATAAATGAAACAACAATAAGTTACATGAAGAAACAATTAAAATTTCTAAATCTATATCAAACATGGGAAAAATAATAACACTAATATTTATAGGAAATATTTTATAAAAATATTTCTCTAACCAAGCTTCTATCCTATCATGATATGTACAATAACTAACATGAAATTGACTAAAATAATTTACAAATGAAAAATAATGGCATGGAAACTTTTTAAAAAATGATTCATCCAACCAATCATAAATTGGGTCATAAAAAAAGGATTGGTAGGTGCTTGAAGTTTGAATAGTTTTATTAGAAAAAAATAATTTCTCATAAGAATTATAATCACAATAAGGCATAATAGGATCATGATTTGGAAAATAAAAAGAAGACTGAATTGAGAATGTTCTTTTTAAAGAAATTCCATCAATATTAAATCACAAAGGACAACAATGAGCGTTAGACATTAGTTTGTAATACATTTCCTCATTTTGTCTTTCACGATGCAATTCAAACATGAGAATTCTCTTATGATACAGTATCTTAGTGTTATCAATAACATGAGAGAAGATCATATTTCTTTCCAAATTCCGAACCAAATCAATATTTCGAATGAGAGAAGATGAAGTAGGCAAACATGCACGTGATTCATGAGTGATGATTGTATAAGGGTTATTTTCTTCTTTATAACCTTGACCTGAATTAGGTCAAATATAAATATTTCCCTCATCCTTATTAGAGCTACTACTTTGCATCAAATTAAAATCTGACCATAGTATATTATTAAATTGAAAATTGTTGAGATCTAAATGTTATCTATGATCAACAAAAATATTTGGATACAAAGAGTAAAACGTTTCAGAATACAAAAAATTAAAAGCTTCTCTATCAATAGGATAATTTACATTAATTGATTCAAGAGAAACATCCTAATCTAATGATGAGTTGGAACCTGATTCATGATGAGAAGAAGATAATGAAATATCAATAATGCAATCATCACTTGCAGTTCAAAGTCTATAAGTGTTACACCTTTTTCCATCGTATCAATTTCAATAAGAGTTTTGGAATTATTGTCTAATATAAAAATTGAATTGTCATCTTTTTTCTCTTGTTCCTGAAATTGTGCATTAGAAAATTCTAAACTTTGTTGAAGGACAACAATTTCACTATTAACAATGGAATCAATAGTATTAAATCCTGAATCAACATTGACTGATGAACTAATATGATTGTCAACACGGGTAAATTTAAATTCATCATCATGCAATTAGGGAATAGAGTTAAGATTCAATTGTGTCTTTTTTAGAAAGTTGATGTTTATTATGAAATCTACAACAAATCAACATGAATCTGGAAAATAAATTGTCAACAGTTTCATCCTTGTATCTACGAATATTCTCTAACTTTAAAATGAGATTTATGTAATTATAATTCTCATGAGTATTAAGAAATAATTTTGAGAACTGTTTCCATGAGTGAATGGATTTAGCTGGCAAGAATTTGAACCAACTTCAGATTCTTCCTTCGAAAGTAGCAGTAAAAAGTCTGTTTGTCTCGTGCTCATCAATTAAATTAATGAAAAAAAAAAAAAAAAGTAAATTCAGAAAGTTGACGAGAATCATAAATCTCACCTTGTCTAATGAAGCTTAGTTATCACAAGAGAGTTCCTGTCTCTCTAGAAATAATTCTAGCAAACCTAGGAAAACTAGAAGCATGTTCTAGAACAATGATAAGACCCATTTTAAAAATAATTAAAAATAAAGAAAAACAACTCAAAAGGGCTTACTTGCCGATGGCCCTCCTTCTAGCACAAAAAATGTCGATGGCTAGAAATGAACCATGTTCAACATTATAAGGAGATTACCCAGTTAGGGTCTCAATTAAACCCTTTTCCGTTTGGGATGGTGATTCACACTGGTTCTATGGGTCTCCAGTTACCCTTGTCTTAATACTATCCTAATCTAATGTTAATCTAATAATGACTATTCTATATATACAAAGATATATGCACAACCTTCTATCCACTAATTTATACTGTTACTTGGTTTTATCAATAGGAATAAGGAAATGGATTACTCTAATGCAACATTGCTTACAAGAAAGCATCCTTAAGGCTGACACAAGGGCTCAACTATTCCACACTGGATTTCTCTCCTGCAAAATGAGACTTTATGGACCTAAATGCAAATGTAGGTTTAATCTATGATGCAAGCAATAAAGGGAAATGTAATCTATCCTATCTTGATTAGGACAAGACACAGATCTCATCCAAACCAAGAGAAAAATGATAAAAAGTGGAGAGGAATGATATTGAATTCAAGATTAAGATTCACTTGCAAATCATAGAAACAATTCATATGATTTGCAAGTTATTCACGCAAATATGCAATGTAATGAATTAAATAAATAGTTATTCAAATCAATAAAAACATATATTTAAACTCAATCAAATAGGTTCAATGTAAGATCTACTATCATATTGAAGAATTAGTTCTTTCAATGCAACAATAATTAAAGTAAAACAATATTATAATGAAATGGAAAATAGTTATAATTAACTATAATCAAATTTCCATGAATCTATAATCGAATTCTAATTAAAATATATTCTTCTCTATAAAGATAGTTTTAAATAAATTAAAGATTTAAATCAGAACTAAATAATCAATAAGAAACACCAACAAGCTACAAGTTATACAATAGTGCACAAAAATGAAACTTGTCATTAGCTTCCAATTAATCTGTCTTCATACAACCCTCTGAAATTCCACAGAAAGAGATATCACTTCAATACAATAGTGTCTTCAAGCTTTTCTTCTTACTACAGAACTATTCCCCATAAGTTTCAGATATGGAACCCCCATTACCCAAGAATATTCAGAGTTTTATACATTATTTTCCACCCGGGTCGAATCTCCCTTGAGTCAGCCAAAACTTGCTCATCAATCGACCACATAATTTGGAACAAAATCAACGACAGAATTTGCAAAATGTTAATTTTGGATAAAACCTACCAAAAAAAAAAGCGTCATATCTCCCCAATGGTTTAACCTCTTCCACAATCCTCTTATGATAATGTAAACGGGCATGTTTTTGAAGTGGGTTTTCAACCATTTGAAGAGATTTTCTCATTGATCTCTCAGAAATCAACCTGCAAAATTGCTTCCTGTGAGCTGGTCGTAACAACAAATCTGGGAAATTCCACCTCCTTGCTGATAATATTTCTCCCCAAATATTAACTTTCATAGGAAAATACCTGTTGGTTAAGTAAATTGACCCATTCTATAAGTGGGTTTTTGACCGTTTTGGGAAATTCCTATCTGGTCGCTTGGAACTCGACCTGCAAAATTGCTTCTTGTGATCTGCTTGTAACAACAAATCTGGTTCGCCTCCTTCCTGATAAGATTTCTCCCAAACGATTGAGATTATGGGCGAATCCTTTTAGGATAAGGTAATTGACCATGATTCAAAAGTATTTTTTCAACCATTTGAATAAATGCCTCATTGTTTGTTCAGAATGAAAGTTGGAAGATAACCTCCTGAAATTGATACAAATTTTTCATTTGATGTTTTCTAAGCATTACGAGGGGTAGACCCAGGGTTCAACTCTAACAATGCACCAACAAACCCTAACTACTGTCCCTTTCGGCAATACCTGTGAAGCAGATGAAGTCTCACCCGAAGTAGCAATAGGGGGGTTATAGGACACATGTGTCTACAACCAAGGGGAGTGCAAGATGATTTCAGAATAACAACGCAAGGTTAATCTAGAGATTCTTTAACATTTTTATACTTAGCTTCATAAAGTGAGTTTAGGTCTCTTATATTTAATGGTGAAAACAACCATGCAATAACAGTGTAACATATAGCAAATAACACAACATAAACCATAAAGAACAACAAGATTTACGTGGTTCACCCTCTCCCTGGGGCTACATCCACATAACTATGTTTCTTGATATAATAGGTGAAAACATACATTTCTATCTCCACACTTAGCTGCATATCCTTCTCTTTCTTCCTCTTTATTTCCCCCTCCCTATGCACCCAGCTGTAGGGTTAATCTTCGCACCCAGCTGAATATCTAGAATACAAGAATGTTCTAAGACATACACTTTTACAACTCAATATCTCTAAATCAACAACAACAACAACAACCCTCTCCACTCTTCCAGACCTCTATTTATCATTCTATGAATCTTAGACAACCCTAGACCGAAGCCTAGATGTCAAAACCCTAATTACCAAAACCCTAGGTACCAAAATCCTAGGTCCACACAATCCACATTTTAAGGGCTTTGCCAACCAGTCCTTCCTTCTTCCCCGCGAGGTGCTCCAAAGCACCTATTAGTGTCTTCTTCTGCTTGCTGACATATCCACGATTCATCTTCCTTGCTGCTTTGTCTTCCTTGATCTTCTCCTTTAACGGATCGCTTTTCCTTTACCTCACTCCTTCTTTTCTTCTTCTTTAACCACTTTGAACCCTCCTCGGTTTGTGTTCTTCCCACGCACTTCGTACTTTGTCTTTCTTCTTCTTTAATCTTTTCTTTCTTCCTTAGTACACGACCAAGGGCCAACAGGCCCCAAACACTCACATGTGACTCGTCCCGAGTCACTGTGGGGTTGAACCTCCTGTATTACTTTGACTGCAGACTACGCAGAGCAGCCTTTGCTTTCTACTATGTCCCTCCTTATCATGTGCAAACTATCTTTTCTATGTCTGGTACCCAATTTCAACTGCACTTGGTACCTAGAACTTTATTCCTTTGCTTTTACTAAGAGCTGTGGGGTAGCTGGTTGTCACAATATAGCTTCAACCGGCTCCCATTCACTAAACCATCCTTTCAATATCCATTAAGGGTCTTCAATTGCACAGCTCCACCCTTTGTAACATAGGCAACCTCAAATGGCCCAAGCCAATGTGTCTTGAACTTTCCTAGATTCTTCATGAACTTGTTGTCATACAAAAGTACCAAATCTCCTTGTTTAAATTCTTTGTTCTTGATATGTCGGTCATGGTAAGCCTTTTCTCACTCTTTTTGTACTTGCTGATGAGATACTGCAATGAACCTGTCTTCCTCTAGTTCCATCAACTGCGCAAGGCTGTCTTTAACATCATCGGTGTCATCCATACCTGTAAATGCTGCAATTCTTAAACTAGTAACCAAGTATTCCAAGGTACCACTGCTTCCAATCCATATACTAGCTTAAAGGGAGTCTGCGTGGTTAACTTTTTGCAAGTAGTTATATAAGCCCATAACATTGTTGGAATTCTCAAATCCCAATCATCTCTGTTAACACTACAAATCTTGGTCAGTGTTGTCTCCAAGATCTTATTGAAATCTTCGACTCTACCATTCGCCTGTGGGTGGTATGGGGTGCTCTTCTGATGGTGAACTTCGAACTCCTGAGTCAAGGCTTCAATGGTTTTGTTGATGAAGTGTGTGACTTGATCACTCATAAGGATCTTTGGGCATCCAAATTTAGTTATGATATCCTCAAAGATTAACCGCGCAACTGTATCTACACTACAATCCTTAACTGCTCTTGCTTCTGTCCATCTGGTCAAATACTCTATAGCAGTGATGATGTATCGAGCTCTTGTGCGCTTTCCTGGTGGGTTGAGCAGTACCACAAAGTCAATAGCCCATTTCTCGAATGCTTGTAAGGTTAACTAAGGTGCTAAATGCATCTCATCCATTCTAGAAGGATTCCCTATTCTTTGGCATACATCGCAGGCTTTGTAATATTCCTTAGCATCCTTGTGTAAAGTGGGCCACTAGAGGCCAGCTTCGAGAACCTTCTGCGCTATTTCTTTCCCTGCATAATGTCCTCTTGCGATGCCTTCATGTGATTTTGCAAGGATCAATGGTCTTTAGACTCCATAACAAATCTTCTAAAGATCTCATCTGGTCCCATCTTGTATAACTGTCAAGCTATAAGTTGAAAATATGCACCACAGACTACCAACTGTTTCTTCTGAATGACTGTATACTCGTGAGGTGCCATTCCTGTGGATAGGAACTAGACTATTTCAACTAAGTGATCATTGAATTTTCTGATGGCCAACAACTGTGCATCTATTAGTGTATCCTCCAGACTGGTAGGTTCCTCACCATGTTCTACCCTAGATAAGTGATCAGGTCCTTTATTCATTCTTCCTGGCTTGACCACGATCTCAAAGTCATACTCCTGGAATAATAGTAACCATCTGCATATTATTCTCCCCAACACTGGCTTGTTGACTAAGTATTTTAATGTAGAGTGATCAACAAACATCTTAAAATGTCCTCCCAACAAGTAGTGTCTAAACTTCTATAGCACAAATACCATAGCTAAGCCTTCTCTTTCAGTGGTAGTATAATTCCTTTCATATGTAGAAATATTATTGCTAGCAAAGGAAATAGGATAGTCAATGTCTCCTGCTCCTAATGCAATGGACGAAGCATCGACATGAACATTGAACTCACTCCTTACTCCAATCTGGAAAAACCAAGATAGGCGTAGTGACCATTTTCTACTTCAGTGTGTCGAAGCATTGCTGGCATTCTTTTGTCCATTGAAAATTACTATCCTTATTTAATAGCTTCTCCATAGGTGATGTGATCTGTGTGTAGCCCTTAATAAACTTTCTGTAATATCCAGTGTGTCCCAATGCAGTGCGCAACTGTCTAACCGAAGTAGGAGGAGGTAGATCAACAATGATAGAAATCTTGGAAGGATCTACCAACAACCCCTGTTTGCACATAATATGTCTTAAAAGCATTCCAAAGGTGAAAAAAAAATACACTTCTTCAAGTTCAGGGAAATCTGATATTTCCTGCACTTATCTAACATTAATCTCAAACATTCAATATGATCTTTCAGTAAACTCAAAATGGTCCAATCATCAAAGTATGCTTCCAAAAACTTGTGTAAAAAGTCCTTAAATGCTTCAACCACCACCTTGGAAAAGATGGCTGGTGCATTCTTCAAGCCAAAAGGCATCATAATGTACTGAAAATAACCCCATTCTGTTGCAAATGTAGTCTTATGTCGGTCTTCCTTAGAAATTTCGATCTAGTGATAGCCTGAAAATCCACCTGTGAATGAATAAACCTCTTTTCCTCCTACATTATATAGAACTTCATCAGTAAAAGGTGTAGGGAATGGGTCATGTAAACATGCATCATTCAATTTCCTTAGATCCACACAGATTTTGATTTCTTCAGAATTCTTATCTTGGACCACCATAGGGATGATCCATTCAGATTCTTCAACTGGTTCTATGATTCCCACTTCCAACATTCTATCTAATTCACCCTTAAATTTCTGTTTGTACTTGGGATTCAGTCCGTAAGGCCTCTTCTTGATAGGTCTTGCATCTGCTCTCAAAGGAATATTCATTTCTCCCATGGGCCCTTTAATGCCCTTCACGTCTGTGAACTTGGTTGGAAACAAGTCTTAGTATTCATGCAATAATTATGTAATCTTACTAATAGTAGCATCGTCCCAATAGTCTCCATCATTTGCTAGCTTAGGTGCTTGTTTTGTTCCAATGTTAACTTTCTTAATTTTAATAGGCTGCCCTACAAAAGGTAGTTCTATCCCTAGCCCTTCTATATCTCTTCTCCCTTTAGTTTATGAAATGTTCACATTATTAGGATCATCATCTTCATCAACATTAATATTATAACAACCTTGTAACTGTTGAAGAGGCACAATCCATTCATCTTCTTCTTGTTCAAAAGGGGGGCTAGGTGCCTCCTCAAAGAACTTATGTCTTATGATTTGTAAAGCCTGATCTATCATGGGGTGTTGGCTTTCAAATATGAACACATCTATAAATTTCTGGGTCATACCATACCAATCTGTAGTGGCTAAGCACAGTTCTGCTTGAAGATACCAGTTGATAGGTGTAGTATCTAAGGTGTTAATGAACTTATGTACCCATTGTTCCTTGGGAATGTTGCACCAGGATTCCTCATAACTTCACACATGGTCCTTAGGACAACTCTGTCCTGTGTATCAAACTTCACAACCTTTAGCTTGGTCTGAAAAGCGCAGTGTCAATAAGGTGTGACATTGCACCCACTCTGTGATGTTCTTCTTATGTGTTCCCCACCATCTAGCTGGTGTTTCCTTCAAGGCTTCATATAGTGCCAAAATCCTCTATTGTATTGGTACAATTCTCTCAAATTCATCTAGAAATGTCTCTAAATGATTCAAGCTATCAAATGTAGGAAGATTACGTACTTCTGTGCCAATCCAACGAACTACCTCGGTCAATCTGGCACACTTCCACGCAAAGACTTCCTACATTCCATTCTGCCAATTTTCCAATTCTTCTTCTAAATCTGACGAGCATGCACTCTCACTTTGCCAACTTAGATTTCCATCTGTTGTAGGGTTAATATAATCCTTTCTAGTGGGGAAAGCCCCCCAATGGCTACACCAAGGTTTACAATGTAGGCAGATCGATGACCGTGTAAAATTCTCCTACTCTTCTAACTACCCCAAACATATCCCAGACCCATGCATGAAAGACAAAGTGAGAAAGATCAGGTAACTATACCTTTTACTTTGCGTCCGGTGTCGATCCTATCGTGCTTGACAGCTCCACTAACTGCAAACGTCCTCCCAAGGCTAGCCTGCATTCACAAACAAATAAACATGAAACTACAAACATGCATTTCACATATAAATCATGGGTTAGATGTTAGAATAAAACATAAATCAAATGCAAACATTTGACACATCATATTTCGAGACATGAAAAGTATTTATTTTTTTGATATCACAATGATTACTTACAACAAGGTCGACGACTGCGTATGTACGTGGGCAGTAGTGGTGCAGGGTGCGTGCATCTTCAAAAAATGAGTTTTTAAGAAGAGCAACTCAGTGATGTCTTGACAAAAATAACAAGTAAGAGGGCCAAAAGCCAGGTATGCATGTATGGATCAATTTAGGGTTATAACATATTCCCCCTAATGTGTGAGTTCAAAAGAGCATCTGATGGCCGAAATACATTACAAAATCTTCACCACTGTAAGAAGCGAGTGAGCTCGGGACCAGAGTTCAGGAGGTGCCATCTGCAAAAGTACCAATTGTCTCTCCGAGGCGGGCATACCCATGCTCAGGATGAAATAAATCATGGCCGCCAATCAAATACATTGTATATCCATGTCATATAATTATATAAAGTGTAGCCATGAGCAATACACAATGGACCTACATCTCAAAATCAAAGATATACATGTATAATATCCATCTTCAAAAAGAAAATGACTCCTGATGGCTGGAGATGAGGTCTTCAGAGCTCGAGAAACAACTTCAAGATCTTCAAAACTCGGTTAGGAGTGTAATGTGAGTGTACAACTTCACTACCCAGAGGTCTTCGACGGCTCATCGAGAACAAACAAGAGGATCTCGGTGATCAGGCAAAGAACTTCATTGATTTTGAACAAGGATTTGATTGTACTTTTGGGATGGTCAGGCATGAGGTCAAGAGACAAACTGCAGAGAGACCGACTCAAGATGGGTTAAAATTTCCTTGAACAAGAGCACGAAAGATGATCAAACTCAGGCAACATGACAGTGACATAAGTTCACGATGCAGGAGGCAATGCAAACTCTCCATGTGTTTGGAAGAATAACCAAACAGAGGAGGACACAACTCTATGTAGTGATAACAACTTCCTAAGGTCATATTAAATACCAATGATTGACGACAGACATAAGGATGTGCTTTGTACAAGGGTGACTCATTGTGCTGCGAAAAAAGAATATATATTTCCCGTCCTCTTTTTGGGGTATTTTTTATTTTTTTGTCTTTTTCAATATTTTTAAAGAGCTTGAAAAATAATAAAAGACTGCTACATTACAAAGGAGGAACGAGTGTCGCAAGCATACTAGTTCCAAGCACAAGGAACACACTAATTCTCATAGCAAGGAGACATGTGCAGGAAAATGACACTTGGGGAAAATTCCTCCATGGGTCAAGGTGTCAGGTCGCAGAGGCAAAGTGCTACAAGGTTTGCGTATAAGGCATGCTTCAAAGGTTCAATTGAGAGCAACATGGAGTCGACATTAGGCCAAAGACATAGAGATGCAAATGCGATTAGTAGGACATGATGAAACCCCCTTCAATGTATTTTTCACGAGCCCAAAGAAGGTAAGCTTGATAGTTTTATCACGTTTAGAGAGTCTGAAAAAATGTAAAAGAAGACTCCACTGGGGTACCTTTTTCGAAAATAGTCTAGTCGGTTCGAAAAAAAGGGGTAAACTAGCATTGAAAATACATCTATTCAAAACCGTTTTAACGAGTGTGAAAAAGACAATATCATTCGACAATATTTTCAATTTTAAGGAGTCTGAAAAGAGCTTAACTATGGACTCACTGCCTTTTTCTAGATTTAGTCTCCTCAGCCCGAAAAAGTATAAAATTTACTAAGGAGAACTCTCCCGACGAGACGAATCTCCCAAGGTGTACCTTTTTCCCCCTAATCTAGAGGCCGGAAAAAGGGGTAAACTCATGCCAATAGATGTTCTTTTGGACCAATTTAACGAGTGTGAAGGAACAAGGTCACTCGACGATATTTTCAATTTTAGGGAGTCTGAAAAGAGCTTAACTATGGACTCCATGGGGGTTCCTTTTTCGTAAATAATCTCTAAGGCCTGAAAAAGGTGATAAACCAAAACTAAGGAGAATGTTCCTTTTTTGTAAATTTAGTCCCTCAGGCCCGAAAAAGGGTTAAACTTATACATGATAATACTCTTATAGCGAATCGAAGTTCCTAGAGTATACCTTTGTTCGTAAAATTGACCATCCGGACTTAAAAAGGGGTAAACTACCGCTGGATATATGTGCCTTCAAGTTTTAGTTTGGCAAGCGTGAAGGACAACAAGATCACTCTATAATCTTTTCATGTTTAGAGAGTCTTAAAAGGGCTTAAATAAGACTCAAGGGGGCTACTTTTCTCAAGTAATCTCGAAGAGATCACTTGTACCAAGAGGGGGAAGCAAGGGCTCCCATGCCCCCATTGGATAAACCAAGTGATCAATTGTTGAGACTATGTATCGAGAACGAAAACATGAGTGAACAAGTTCTTGCTCAGGAGCAACTCAACATCGAGGATAAAACACCACAAAATTAACCCGTGGCGGGGTAGAGTCTACATGAACACTAGGAACATATAAAGGGGTAGGTTGAATTAACGCCGAATTAGGATGGTGATTATCAGATGCCAGCTGGTCGATAGTGACAATGCTTCCATTATGAGGGAAATGTATCACCTAGAAAAGCATAGACACCAAAACTTTCATAGCATATACATAATCACGCTTGAGAAGCATATTAAAATCTAATGGGCATTGCACCACTATAACATCGAAAAGGACAATCTTTCCACCTAAATAGATAGGCAACTGAGGAAGAATTCCCAAATATTCACTAGGACGTCTGTCAAAATTCAACAACTCATGCGAAGTAGACACAAGCTCGGGAGATCACAAGACTTTCCAAACCGAGGAGGATAAAATACTTGCAGAGGCTCCTTCATCTATAATACATCGATAAATTTTTGTTGAATTAATGTCAACCCTTATTTGAAAGGGTGTGGAAGAAGGAAGACGAGGCTCAAAAAGGTCATTCCAATCAAAGGAAACCATCCTAGGTCTTGGAGGGGGTGTGCTTAAAGCGAGCAGAATGCCCCCTTGCTCTAAAAGTACTGAACTGGAAATGATAAAAACATAGTCAGTAGACACATCACTCTCTAAGAGAATAGTGGGATCAACTGAATATTGCATCGGCATGACCACTTTGGTAGACTCGACACTCTCCAAGAGAAAAGTAGGATCAACCAAACACTACATCGGCGTGACCACTTTGGTAGACTCGACACTCTCCAAGAGAAGAGTGGGGTCGGCCGAAGACTACATCAGCATGACCACTTTCTCAACCAATGGCTGAATAGGCTACAAGACTACATGGCCTAAAGGCGCCTCACCCCCTAAAAGAGGAGTTGGATCAACCAAAGACTGCATCAGCATGACCACTTCATCAACCAAATACTGAATAGACTGTGAGGAAATCTTAGGAGACTCAGAATCAAAAGAGCTTGCAGAAAGGGACCACAATCTTTGTACCTCTGGAATGCCAGGGTACATATGAGTAAGGTGATATCCCTTGAAAACCTTACAAGAGAGCTTAGGCTTATGTCCTATCTGTCTAGGTTTCTCAACAGAATCAATGCCCCCAACATGACTAATAGTGGATGGTTGCACATCTCGAACTTGACTTGCAGAGGTTGGTGATGGGTCAATAACATGACTCGCATAGGCTACAAACCTATTGCCAATATGAATAGAAGGTACTGGACTTTTTCCCCCAACATGACTTGCAGAGGCTGGGTGTTTCCCCCGAGCATGAATTGCAGAGGCCGGGTGTTGGTATTCAACATGACTTGCAGAGGTTGAAGACCTATCTCCAACATGACTCGCAGAGGTTGGTGATTTCTTCTTCCTATTCTTCCTCTTTCTACTTCGTTTAGACTTTTGGTTACTAGTAATTGTACTTTCACCAGAGGTGGGAGAAGGAGGAGGAGAAGACTTTGGTGACAAAGGAACATCAACATGGTGCCCATGGAATAAGGTGCTTAACTGAGAAGCGTCAAGAGCATTCAAAACATTTGGAATGGTACCCAACCAAACTGGTAATCCCACATTCAACCCAGGAATGTACAAAGTGGCCATCAAAGGGACACCAACGTTTCCGAAGAAAGAAAAAGCATAAGAATCCCCTTATGAAGGGGTTCCTTGGTTGGTATCGTCAGTAACTTTAGCCATGAATATCTTATTCACAGGTTCTCCCCTTGCGGGATCGTTCAAGTCTGTAAAATTCTCACACACTGACTCTGGCAAACCAGTGTTATAAAAACAATGCCTATAGAGAGCAGCTTCACATTTCTAAGTGGAAGACCAAAAATTCTTCATGACCAACGGAGTGGGAGGTCTACCACCTTGGGTCAGAGACCCAAAGCAATGACTGACTAACTCACTAGGGAAAACTAGGGAGCATAGAGCACACAATAGAAAAATTTCTATAAGATAAATCAAGCAAACCACTATTTTGTTGGAAGAATAGTTACGCCAGCCAACACTAGAGAAACTTATCAGTGCAAGTGCAAATCGAACACGAAAGCACTTTCCGAGTATAATTTTCAAAGTGTGGCCCGACGTCTACCCTAGATATCGTGGTATACCTCCGTAGTCACATGTGTAAGTCCCTAGAATAAAGGCAACTAAGTTGCCAGCTCGCGAACAATCACTAGGTGGGTACAATCGAAAATCAGGTTTAATGCAATGAGCAAGATAACAAGTCTAAAACCTACTGAGGGTATCGAAAGCAAGTTTTCTAGAAGACAAATGAGGATCTTGAATGGATTCGAGGTCCACAAAGCTCCGTAGGCAAATGAAAATGACAGTATCCCATGACAAGTCCTGAATATGCATTCCCCACTATGCTTGGTCCGACTTTGGAGGGGTTATCTCCGCTACCTTTCCGCATGTGACCTTGTGTTTAGCCCCTGTGTTAGAGGGGGGTCCCAAATAACTTTCGCATCACTGGAATTTTACACTCCCTAGCTCTGACTCCAATGCTTGTTTATAAGCCTTGAAGAGTTTCCTCTCCAACCTAATTCAAGGCTCTAGCCTAAACTAGTTGATTGACCCTACAAACATAAAGTCTAGTTTATTTTAATTTTAATGTTAATTTTAAATGGCTTGTTTTAACTCAAGGAAATGGCAGTGAAACTAGTGATGTGTATGGGAGATGAAGGAGAAGAAGTAAATAAAACTGAAAGAAAAATTACTTCTAGTTAATAATAAATATTTGCAACTAACTCTTTAACCAACTTTTCATAACTAACTTTTTCTAGGATCTTTTAGAGGAAAACCTAAAATGAAATTTCGCTCGACTACGAGCTACTTAATGTTCTAAGTAATCAGTAAAAAACTTAAGAAAATAACTCTTTTTTCCTAACAAGAAAAATAACTAACCCAACTACTTAACCAAACTAAGAAATGAAATCTTTTTCTATATATTTTTTTATGCTTCAAAACAAGAAACTTGAAATAAATTCTTTTTCTTTTTCTTTAAAGCAAGCGAAAGGGGAAAAGGTGAAAAACAAGACAAGACTGAAAGTTGACCTCTGGCCCACTGCAGATCGCAGGGAGTCACTAAAGACACCAAACAGGCTGATCAACAAAACTCAAATACTTGCCTAAAACCCTTTCGATGTAAACACAAGAAATATTTTAAAAAGATAAGAAGACTGACATCCAACCGATGCTTTGACTGTAAAAACCATAGACACTACACTTAATCAAGAAACCTTGAGAAGTAAAACTTCAATTAGGGAAGAGGTTGACTGCCTCTTATTAAAAAAAACATTTCTTAACACATGCACACTATTGATGCTTAAGAATCCTGCATATGTACGCACGCTATCTATAAAGCGGGACACGTATGTACGCATGCTGACCCACAACAGGCCACATACACCTCTGTACTTCTTGAAAAAAAAAGTAAAACAGACAGACTGGCAGGGCAGGGAGAACTGGTATGGCACCAACAGGTGACCAAAATCCCTTAAAGACTCAACAGACTCAAAAACAAACTCAAAAGGTATAAAACCAATCAAACACCCAAAAAATCCCCTAAAACCCTAGAGGCTTTCCCCAGTATGGTCGCCAGTTCTGCTAGCGGGGAAAACCCCCCTATGGCTACACTAGGGTTTACAGTGTAGGAAGATTGATGACCATGTAAAAGTATCCTACTCTTATAAATACCCTAAATGTATCCCATACTCTTGCATAAAAGACAAAGTGAGAAAGATCAGGTAACTGTACCTTTTACTTCGCATCCGGTGTCGATCCTCTTGTGCTTGATAGCTCTACTAACTATAAACCTCCTCTCAAGGTTGGCCTACATTCAAAAACAGATAAAAAAGAAACTACAAACATGCATTTCACATATAAATCATGGGTTAGATGTTAGAATAAAACATAAATCAAATGCAAACATTTGACACATCATATTTCAGGGCAGGAAAATTATTTCTTTTATTGATATCACAATGATTATTACAACAAGGTTGGCGATTGCTCCATGAACCTAGTCCAATATCCTCTTCACCAAGCTCCAAGTGCACCTCCGCGTATCTTTCTCCTCTCAACCTTCTTCTTGGGTAATGGAATGTGTTTATGATGGAGGAAAAAGGGAAAAATGGGGAATTCTGATGCAATTCTCACAACAAGGCTGCAAATGCTTGGGGCAAGGAGGGGATGTGAAATGGGTAGAGTTTCACTGTTCTTATGATTAGCTTTGGAATGAGACCCCAACACCTCCTTTAATATGACAAAAGGATGGTTATTCATTTGGGTGACGGGCTATAGGCGATGGATTAGTTGGGAAACTACCCAATAGCTCGTAATCTCAACGAATTCTTTGCAAATTTTTAATTTTTGAAACTTTTGCAAGTATACGTGGGTTGTAATGATGCAACTAGCATACGTATGTGGGATGTAGTGGTGCAACAAGCATATGTACGCGAGCAATAGTGGTGCAGGGCACGTACATCTTCAAAAAATGAGTTTTTAAGAAGAGAAACTTAGTGATGGCTTGGCAAAAATAACAAGTAAGAGGGCCAAAATCCAGGTATGCATGTATGGAGCAATTTAGGGTTATAACAATCATGTTGTCTTGCTGTCAGTTTATATATCTAGTTCGTAGGTGTGGTCTTATTCTCTTATAGGTTCTTTGTATCCGCGACCTTCATCAAGATCAAGAGGTGCAATAACCTTAAGGCCATTACCCTCGAATGTCATTCCTCATTTTTTTAGGTCAACAGAGGTCAGATTGTTGAAAGCCCAATCAATTCCTAACAACACAGGATAGGGACAAGTATCATCAACAATCTCAATTACATCAAAATTTGCAAATGTCCTCACTCCATCGATGTCCACAGGGACATGATCTAATCTTCCAAAGGGGCTTACAACCTGCTGGTTAGCCATCCTGAGCCTAATAGGAGAGTAAATCAATTTATGTTTTCCCATCCATGCCCAAGTCTGCTTCTTCATAACATTTAATTCAGATCCCAGGTCGAGGACCACAGAGTCCACGTTGTAGTATCCAATCTGAGCACTGAGGTGAAATTCCTTGCTTGTCCTCCTTTTCCTAGATACTTGATTCACAACTCTGCTTAGCAAAGGATCTACTCTTCCAATTTCATACTGCCTTATCAGGTGTTGTAGTTCCTAAACAACTCTTTCATCTTTAATCAAATTGATACAAGTATATAAGAAATCCATAAGATTGCTTACCTCTTTTCCTTGCCTAAGTGGGACATACTGATCGAATGCTGGAGGCATTTCACATTCCTTTACTTCTAGTTATGCCCTAGATGAATAAGCCCGTTCTCCTACAAATTCCCTCACTGCTTCTTCAAAAGTGTGTTTTTCCTTCCTTGGGTCAAACAATGGCACCTTCTCTGAAGCTCTCCTGATCCCTGATCCATCTGTAGTATTTCCTGGAGTCTCCCTATCTTCTCCTATGACAATGCCTCCTCTAGTAATAACAACGACTCTAGGTTCCTCACCGTGAGGTTTAGATGAAATTGGTTGGACTCGCTGGTTTCCTCCTCGTCTTTCTTGAAGTTTGGCTAACAATACTGAAAAATATTCAATGACATGATCAAATTAATTACAGTAGTTGCAAGTAGTACAAGGGTTTTGAAAATCCCTTTCCAAATGACCTAGTCGGGCACAGTTATAGAAAATAATTTGACCTCGACCTCGACACATGCCTCCTCCTCGCCCTCTTCCTTTGAATCCACCATGAGGATTGAAGTTTCCTCTTCCTAGGGAATTGAACTACGCATTATTTCCTTCTGAATGTAATTCTTTTTGAATTCTATATGTATCCCTTGACCTTTCATGCATGAGGTCATAAGACCTATAATCTTTCTCATCATTCTCCACAAATTTGCAGAATGTACAATAAATATTGGTGGGTGTCTGGACATATTTCTTCATATAATAACATTCACCAGGGTGATGTCTAGTTCTACATACCTCACACCATGGTAAAGTATCCTACTTCAAAGGGTTAGGGGATCCAAAGGCTAAGTATTCATTAAATAATGGACAATTCTCTTTGTCATGGCCTTCTGATTTACATCTGATACACCAGATGTCTTCTCTTTTCTCCGTTCCCTTATCTTTCTTCATGTCTTCGACCTACAAAGATAAACTAGTTAATTGGTTCAAAATTTGACTCATACCTAGACTGGATTCTCCTACAGGGGTTTCTTCTAGTTTCATGGCAATCTCTAATGATTCATCATGTGAAGCGACTTTCTGTTGCATCAGAGGAACTCTAATGCTGTTCATCTAGGATCTGAAAACTTAAATGGCATGTTAGGGTCTTAAACCACTGATCAAATTCCTAAACAGGTTCAGTCACCTTCTTCTTGATTTCCTTCAACTCCGTAATGCACTGTGACTCCGACTTGGGTTTCTTGAACTCTACACTCAACACAGTCTTAATGTCATTCAGTGGTTTAGGTTGTACATATCTCGAAACAAACTTCATATACTAGCTCAATGCACATTAAACTGATCTCTCTTAACAACTTTGTCGGTGACTTGCTTAATGCTCCATACAACTTCTCATAAGAACCAGTGTTGGTCAGGATCTTCAGATCCGTCTCCTCTGAAGATGGGTAACCTCATTTCATCTTCCATATATCTTCCTTGGTTTCTCGACTGAGTATGTACTAAACTTCTTGTAACAGTACTATGATTGCTCTGATTACTTTGGTTACTCTGATTACTCGGGTTACTTAATGCTTCTAAAACAATAGGAGGAGTAATAATACTTACTTCATTAGTACGCACAGTCCCTGAAGTTTTTGGTTCGTCTCGACGAATTTCCTCAGTCTCTACTTCCTCTACCATCACAAACTTTGAATACTCTTCATCTGATCGCCCAACCTCTTCTTCACTGTAGAAATATTCGTCTTGTGCCAGTGGCTTGTAGCTCTTCTTAAACAGGTTTGCAAGAGGAACCTTCCTGAATGACCTCCCACTGCATGTGTGTCCAACTTCCACATCACTGTCGCTGTATGAATTCTTGAACATTAGCTTTAAAATCCGTCTGATTACTATATCTTCAAGATATTCTTCTCATGCAATAACATCTTAATGTTTAGCTTTAAAAAGTGTAGAAGCTTCCCTCTAGGTCCCTTAAAGAAATACCTCTCTACCTGACTATATGATTCTACTCTGTTGATAGGAAACTCAGTAATGTACCCTCCAATAGTGCTATCAAACCAGATATCCACTGCTCTGGACACAATGCTATTGACTCTCTTAACTTTCTTAATCAACGCCGTGTCCAAACCACCTATAGCCTAGATCTAATCTCAAACTGAGTGTTTGCTAACCTGGCTAGCCACTCGTAAACCTCCTTGTGAACTCCTCCAAAGAAAATCTTATGTACGTTAGTAAAGATGTACCTTCCCAACCAATCTTCTGTACTAATGCTAGGGTTCTTGTTCTGAGCTTCGACGAAGTCCCTTTCTTGTTCTTCTATCCACTTCTAAATTTCTATCTTCGATGGAAACCACCTTGACATTCTCTCAAGAAGATCCCGGTCCCGACAACAGAACCATTTGTTAGCAAAGGGGCAGACCCATGGTACAGCTCTGACAATGCACCAACAAACCCTAACTACTAGCCCTTTTGGCAACACTTGTGATGTAGATGAAGTCTCACCCAAAGTAGCAATAGGGGGGTTGCAGGACACATGTGTCTACAACCAGGGGGAGTGTAAGATGATTTCATAATAACAACGCAAGGTTAATCTAGAGATTCTTTAACAATTTTATACTTAGCTTCACGAAGTTAGTTTAGGTCTCTTATATTTAATGGTGAAAACAACCATGCAATAACAGTGTAACATATAGAAAATAACACAACATCAACCACAAAGAACAACAAGATTTACATGGTTCACCCTCTCCCTAGGGCTACGTCCACATAACTGTGTTTCATGATATAATAGGTGAAAACATACAGTTCTATATGAACACTTAGCTGCATATCCTTCTCTTTCTTCCTCTTTATTTCCCCCCTCCCTGCGCACCCAGCTGCAAGGTTAATCTTCGCACCTAGTTGAAGATCCAAAATACAAGAATGTTCTAACACATACACTTTTACAACTCAATCTCTCTAACTCAACAAAAAAAAAAAACAACAACAACAACAACCCTCTCCACTTTTCTGGACCTCTATTTATCCTTCTATGACTCTTAGACAACCCTATACTGAATCCTAGATGTCAAAACCCTAATTACCAAAACCCTAGGTACTGAAACCCTAGGTCCACATAACCCACATTTTAAGGGCTTCGCTAGCTAGTCCTCTGTGAGGTTCTCCAAAGAACCTATTAGTGTCTTCTTCCACTTGCTGACCTGTCCACGATTCATCTTCCTTGCTGCTTTGTCCTCCTTGATCTTCTCCTTTAGCGACTCGCTTTTCTTTTACCCCGCTCCTTCTTTTCTGCTTCTTTAACCACTTCGACCCCTCCTCGATTTGTGTGCTTCCCGCACACTTTGTACTTTATCTTCCTTCTTCTTGAATCTTTGCTTTCTTCCTTAGTACATGATGAAGGGCCAACAACGACTTGTAGAGATGAATATTTTTAACTGAATGAATTATTTTGGGAATATTTTTGAGACTATAGTTGAACTGCGGATCTATAATAGACACTTGTAACAAAAACAAATTAAATTAATAACAAAAATATATTAAAAGATGAACTGCAAGATATCCAAATCTTAATGAACCAAAATGAATTAATAAAATCAAATCTAATTGATATCACATATTCTAAATATACTAGATTGGACATTATGTTTTGAGATTTGGAAATATTTTGCAAATTTGAGGAAATTAATTTTATAAGATTTAATAAACACTCAATTGTTGGTAAATTTTAATCAACCAATTGAACCCTATTTTAGAATCACGTGTTAATTATTGAATGATAAAAATATTCTTCACAATCTTGTTTTAGAGCGAAGTGAACATGAAGAATTCAAATTAAAATTACTTCCAATAATTAACCAAGATGTTGTGATTTAATAATGTCCAATGAAAAACCAATCCAATCACCTAAATGATAAAATATTTACATGATTATATAAGAAAATCAAACCAAACCAATCATATCAATGGAAATGTATCAATGACAGGAAGATGATGACAACGTCAAAAGAACAAACAAGACATAAAAAACAATGGAGATAGAAAACCAAAAACAAATCAAGGTGACATTACCAAAATTAATAAGGGGACCCCTTTAATTTTTGAGAAAATTATGGGGGGTGTTGTGGCCACAACATATTGACATGGGAAGCTCCAAATCATAGATATATTGGACTAAATAATAAGCAATGGATGCAATCATGCTTGATTTTCATGTTTAGAGAGGCCTATAAAGCAAGTAGGTTCTCTTTAACTGATCTTATAGTGTTTTGATAGAATTATTACCCTTCAACAAAGGCCTCAAGATTTGCTACAATTTCTTCTTTTCTAATGAGATATAGAGTGAACATGATTCTCATGGTTAAGCATGATTAGAATATTCTCAAGCTATGATTCTAAGCTAATCTAAGGTGTAGTCATCATACACCATATTTCCTCTATTAGTGTCCACAAAACGCTTGATTCTATCTTTGTGTCTGAAGTTTTATATTGTCATTTTAACACTTTGAAATCCCTAGAAAGAAAACGCAGCTCAATGTTTATGATTAATTATTATTATTAATGTATATATAACCCGTTAGAAGGTTACATTTACAATTACAAAGTAAGCATATTGTTATTTTCTATTTAACTATTAACATTGTAAACAATTCAAAGAAAATATTTTATTTAAAATATTATTTTTGAAGTGTATGCCTAGCATCCTCTCGTCAATTGAAGTACAAGTGTTTTTTAAGATTTTCACCATAGAAGGGTTAATGGCTAAATATATATCCTTCAACTTGAAATTAAATGTATCCTTTCAAATTTGATCACTGGATACACATCTTTTATGTTGTTGATGGTGTATATTCAACTTCTAGATTATTAAATGCATTCACACTCAAGAATAATATTTCTATATCATTAAATGTAGTTGCAAACATGAATATTGTTTGTTTGTTATTAAATTGAATTTGATACCGAGTGAATCATTTTCCTTTTTTTCCATTTAATATCATCAAAATATTGGGATGCAATGTTTTAAAAAATTATAGGTTTCAATTGCACGGTAGATTCAATGCCTTCAAACACTCTTCATATATTAAATCAATTTTTGTGGAATTCCCATTATTTTCGTTGATTTGGCCTTTCAATATTTTTATCTAATAGGAAATGGGTAGTATAATAATAATAATAATAATATAATTCAAGGTCACGACCAAGCCAGACACCGAATTTTTGTATGAGACCCCCTTGTTTGTGGGACAAGGGACCCACTTTGCGCAGTGATTTGAATGCTAAAGTCTACGAAGGTGTACATACCCCACTCCCCTCTAGATTTGAACCCGTGACCTCTAATGAGAAAACACATGTTCTTAACCATTAGGCCCACCAATTAATTATGCTTTAAATCAATGTTACAAACTTGGCTAGGAAAATAACTTGATTACATCTTAATAGGGTGAAAATATTAAAGCAATTATGGGATCAATTTCTTAGTGCATCGACTTTAAGTGATCACAACATAGACTCCCTTTTCATCCACTAGGGAAAATGCCCATGGAAGTGCCCCGTGTTAAAAAATAAGTGGGTAATTGCATTAGGCCTCATTCTGTAGTATTTATGGAAATATGAAAACAAAATAATATTTAAAGAAGAAACTTTGAATTTTGAGGTGGTCTGGGAAGACATCAAAAGAATTTTAAAGAAGTCACTCCCTATTATTCCCATCCTCAAATCTACAAAGACAGTTTTTTCTTTCTCTAGTAATAGGTAGATGTTGTATTATAAAACATTGTAGTTGAACCAGATAGTGGAGTAATACAAAAATTTTAGACATCAACCATAATCCAATGACAAAAAGAGACATAGAAATGTCCAAAATATCCTAGAAATACCTACTCCGATCTAGTGTATATGATCCTGACAAGGACACTGCCTTATAAATTGAGATAATAGTGAAATTAATCAACAACACATAGAAATATAAAGAAAATTAACTAAAATTTCTATCTAGAGGGGGCATCCACAATGACATCGTATGAATATCCATAGCATTGCTTATTTCTCGCATGTCCTTTCCCACTTTGTGTGCAAGGATGGTAGACTCCATTGATTCCTCTATAAACAAAGTAGGGGTGCTCAAATAATCCATATCCCCTAAGTTATTCTGTGAGGATGAATCCCCTACTGTGTCTAAGTTTGAGGGGGGAGGAGGTAAGAGTACCTCATGCGAAAAACCAAGATGTGCCACAATTCGAGTAACCTGAGATTTCAAGGAGCACAACTGATATTCTAGCTCCAATTTCTTCCCACGAGTGACCAACATGAAATAACTAACTTCTTTCTTTGATTCCTTGAATGATAGATGTTGTGATACAATCTTCATAGCACAATGATCCATTATTCTATTATCTGCTCATAGTTTCCTCACACACTCTTCCAAATACCTAGTCCACTAGAAATTGGAGTTTATGATAGTGAAATGGGATTCCACCACCTCATTTTCACACCTTTGTAAGCTTTGTTGAATGTCTCTCAGCTTACACAAGACACAAAAAATGTTTGAACAATTTCAATGCCCCAATCTAAAACTAGTTCTCAAAATGCCACTAACACTAAACCACAAGACACCACAAATCGCCTCAAAATCACCACAGACATAGACTAGAACCAAGAGAGGAAATACCACAAAATCACCATAGAGTATGACTAGAGAAGGACTAAGTCAATTCTAGAGGTGACACCCATTATGGTATCCTCAACATCGATGTTCCAAAGACGTGAATCATAGGTAGAATTCCTAACAATACATTGCACTATACAAATATTCACATGCCACCACCACTTTGAATAGTAATGGTTGCGACATGATTAATAACTTTCTATATCTTTGTTGAGGTATGGTGAAACACTTTTTGGATTTCGAATACTCCATAGACTTTAGAACCAAACTTATGGGACATGAGTGGGAAATGGAACCTCCCATTTATCCTTATGAGCCCTTCATTCATATTAGAACCTATATTGGCCTAGAAATTAGCTTCCCAATTAAACGCTCTCAAGTCCTGATGATACAAAATTGTTGCAAAATGATGAGTTGGATTAATAATCCTCTAGGTGAGGTGGGATATATTAAAATTTTGAAGAGGATATTGATGAAACAATGACCTAGCAACAATCAAGGAATTACGTACATTTGTTCTCTAAGTCACACCTCATTCTCTTAACAATATTAAGCTATGATACATTGCAAGAGTCTCCCCCTTGTTATTAGATGAAATTCCCAACCCCAAGCATACTTTGTTTCCTTTTTCTGATCGATAACATTGATAACTCCCCCAATCTCGTTGTCCCTAACAAGGAATAAAATTGCATCATAAAATCCTTACGAATTAACTTATCAATGTTAAATCCAACCAAGTAGAGGAAGGGAGCTTCCATGAAATGATAGCATAAATTAAATTTTGATGGTGCCTCAAGATACAACCCTAGATTCGTTGGGGCAAGTAACATACTTAGGACTCAGATCTCTTGACAAGAATATAGAATGGATAATGGGAAGATTCTTGGATTAGTTAGGGAAAGTGACATACTAAAAACTCACAAGAGCAAGATAGAATGGATATTGGAAATATTTTTTGGAATTGCTTCAAAAAATGGAGTCAAAGGTGTTTCCATCATAGAGTGCATCGACATTGCTAAAAAACTGGGTTTGGTGAAAGTAATCATTGAAGAGGATTAAAAAATTATTATGGATTCCCTTAATGGTAAATCAAAGAATCTATTTTGGAAATTGACAACAATAACATAATGGATGAAAAATCAAGACCATGCCTTTTAGCCTAATATTATGTCAACATGTTTGTAGATCAACAAATAAGGAGGCTAATTGAATTGCCAACAAGACAATATCAGCCAGACGATATATTTCAACTAACTTCTCCATCCAAGTCATGAAGTTTCAAGACATGTTGATGCCTAGATCACACATGGGATAATGCCTTATCATCCCTATCTATTCACGCCCCAAGTATATTGGGGCATGAATAACAGATTAGGTTTACTTTCTTTGAAGGGGTATGATGCTAAAATGTAATTACATCTATATATAAATAAATGAGCAAAATGTTCTACTAGGTTCTCAATATCGTCAATTTAGAATTTGGTATGTCATGATAAGAAATAAGTATCAAAAAATCAAATAACAAAGTAATAAATGTTGTATATGTAGAGATATATATTTTTGGATTTATAATATTATAAATCTAAATACATATATCTCGATATATACAACATTTATTACTTAACATATGCCACCACTACCACTTTTGGATTTATAGTATTTTAAATCCAAAGATATATATCTCAACATATATAAAAATTATTACTTAACATATGCCACCAATATCGTGGCTTTTAAATTGTTTTGATAATAAAAGCCTTACTAGTTGACCACCCTATATTTATTCCCCTAAAAATTCAAAGTATGAAATCATATTCTTATTATATAGGTTTTCCCAGAAGAAGCGTGTAAAAAAAATAATCTTTATAATTGGATTTGGATACTCATCCTTTCCATGCCACTTGAAGGATCGAAAGGCCATCTCGATTGGCCTCTCCTCAATAACTACTTTCCCAAAGCACTTGCTAGAGGGAATCATGGTGTTGGAGTTACTTCACACACACCTAGGATTTATTTTTCCTAATGGTTTTCCTTGTTTATTAGTCATTCTCCAATCTCCTATATTTTAGGGGAGAATATTCCACCTGGAGAATATTCTCTTTCAATTGACACTTCAGTTTGACTAGTTGAGTTGCGTTTAGATGCTGCATTGGTTTTGTCACCATGCAACATTGGGATCACCACCATGCTAATTTGACCTTGCCTTGGTATCATCACCAGACTGGCGCATTACCCTTGTTTCCCTAAGTTAACTCCTCACTACTCTTTGTTCAGTCAGTTAACTGAAGACTAGTTGACTAGTTAACTCAACTAGGTGGCAGTTCACTCCCGTAACTTCCTGAGAGACTAGACTAGGCAGAAGTTCACTCCCGTAACTGCTGTTGTGTGTCCAAATCACTCTAGACCACCACTATGGCGCATTGGTTCTCCTCCAGTGTGCACTCATTGAGTTATACATAGTATATCATGTGTAAATTATTCATTATTGACAACGGTTAATAAGAATTCTTCTATTCTTTCTCTCCTTCTCCTTTCTCCTTTTCTCTCTGCAAATGTGTGTATCATTGTTTATCCAGATGTATTATGTGCAATTTCAACACATTTACATTGTATCAGAGCTGACAGACTGCTAAGCAAAAGCTACACCAAAATTCTTTGCAGGTACAAAAGATTGAAGACATCGAAAATATGGATTTCCAAAAAGAATTCATTCTTACACCTTACAACTATTTTGCATGGAAGGAGAAAATAGCCATACATCTCTGAACCAGAGGGTTGTATAGGTTAAAATTGAATACAGATACAAAAACAAAATCGACCATAGAAAAATCCAAGTATTTAAATCGCATGGATGAGGCACTCAGAACAATTTGCAGTCTTATTTCTCTCGATCTCCTTTTTCACATATCTTCCTGTAAGACTCCCAATGAATCCTAGACCACCTTGGAAGGGATATTTGGAAAACATGATGAGATGAGGGGACACATGATGGAGGTGGATCTGCGCACATTAGATCCAAAAAGCTTCGATAATATCCAATATTTCTTTACAAAATTCAAGGATTTACTATCGCAACTCAAATCTTGCAGGGTTGATAAATCGAAGGAGGAGAAACAAATATTTCTCACCATTCTCTCCAAGATTGGTCCTGAATTCTCTGTATTCGTATCCACATTCCATACTGTCAGATTCGCCTCTGGAGCCACCTGGAAGGTGCCTTCTCTTGAGGACATTATCGACTCCTTGACACAAGAGAAAACCAAGCTCATCAACATGGGCACAATCAAAGGCCCAAGGGCGCATGCACTCATTGTGAATGATGGCAGCCACACATATAAGAAAACTAAAGATAAAGATAAATGAAAATTCATGCACATCCGAAAAAGGAAGGGTACACAAAACCCTTCACCGATGCCTCTGAATCCAAAGGGGAAAAGGGAAGAAAAGGGGAGAAATGCACGTGCTGCCACAAAGGATTCCATTCGGAATTCACATGCATGAAAAAACAAATAGATTTAATGTCTTAAATACTTCAGCAAAAAAACCTTGGAGATCGCATCCTTGAGGGTTCCAAGAATAAGAAGCCAGAAGATCTAGATTCCAAGAAAGGATATTCTAACAATGCATTGATTGCCATCAACTCCTCTCCCAATGCTTGGATCGTAGATTCAGGAGCATCACATCACATGGATGCCTCAAAAGAGGTATATTATTCTTTGGATGCATAGAAAGGTCCTCCTATTCTGATGGGGGACAACTCTTATGTCGAAGTCACTGGCAAAGGAAGGATTGGACTCACCAACGGAAGCTTTGAGAATGTGTTGCACATTCCCAAAATTTCAATCAACCTTCTCTCCGTGTATCAGATGACGAATTTTGGCACTGGAAAGAAATTCATATTCACACCAAATTATATGGATATCTACTTCATGCAAACCAACTCCAGGGTTGCTACCAGTGAGGTAAATCATTCGTCTAGATTGTATACATTTTCTAAATTCATTGAACTTGATTCTACTTTACTTCTTAATCATGTTGATGAAAATCGTAGGATATGGCATGAAAGGTTTGGACATTTGAATTTTAGATACATGCAACAACTTAGCAAGCAAACAATGGTTGATGGTCTACCAGATATCCATTTCTCCAAGGGAGTATGTGAGGGATGTTTTCTCTGAAAACACCCTCAAGAGAAATTCAACAAAGGAAAGTCTCAGCAAGCTTCTGCACCTTTAGATCTGATCCACAGTGACCTTATGGGTCCTTTTCCGCATCCATTCATCAACAAAGCAAGGTTTGTTCTCATTTTTGTTGACAATTTATCACATTTTACATGGATCTACTTTCTCAGGCAAAAACCTGAGGTCTTTCAACACCTCAAAGATTTCAAAGCCTTGGTTGAGACACAGTCTGGAAAGAAGATCAAATTCCTTCTAACTGATAATGGGGGAGAGTATGTAAATCATGAGATCCATAATATTTTCCATGAGGCATGGATTTAGTTTCAACATACAGTTCCCTATACTCCACAACAAAACAAAGTTGCTGAGTGGAAAAACAAATCTCTAAAGGAGATGGAATCTTGCATGCTGCATGCAAAGTCACTACCACAGAGACTATGGGCCGAAGAACTTAATTGTGGAACATACATCCAAAACAGATCTCCCCATAGATATGTCAAGGATAATACCCCCTACAAGGCTTGGAGTGGCCTCAAACTGGAAGTGACCCACTTTCGCATTTTCGGTTCATGTGCATGGGCCAGGATTCCCTTTGAAAAGAGGAAGGCACTTGATCCAAAGAGCACTGAGTGCATTTTTGTTGGCTACCCCAATGGTGTGAAGGGATATAGACTTATTGACCTTTCCTCGGACTGGATCATCATTGAGCGAAGTGTCCAATTTGAGGAAAGTGTCTCGCATGCACCTCAACAGCCGCATGCAAACACCTTCATTCTTCCACTTATCCGAGATGATGAGCATGCACATGCAGAATATTCTTCAAATGAGAATTCTAATTCAGAAGACTCAAATGATTCAAATTCAGAGTCAGTACAGTCAGATGCAGAGTTAGAGCATCTAGATGCAGTTGCAGAGCCAGAGCAGAGGCCCAAGTGGGTATAGACTACTCTTCAGGATGCAGGGGATCTCGTTGGTGATGTAGCCGATACTAGGAGGACTCGATCTGATTTCAAGGAGCCTCCTGTTGCACTCATTTCCACTGAACCATCTCTCTCCAGGCATATTTTCTTGGTTTAGTCTTCAGATCCACAGTCTTATGGCGAGGCTGCTGGAAATCCCTTTTGGGAATCCACCATGTAGGAGGAGTACAACTCCCTCCTCGAGAACCAAACTTGGGATCTGGTTCCCCTTCCTTCTAGGAGGAAACTTGTTAGATGCATATGGGTCTATAGGACCAAGAGCGTAGCAGATGGACAGATTAGCAGATACAAAGCCAGTCTTGTTGCCAAAGGCATTCAGTAGGTGCATGGTATTGACTATGATGAGACCTTCACTCCAGTAGTGAATATGGATTCAATATGATTGGCACTTGCCATTGCGGCAACCAAGGGATGGGAATTTCATCAGATGGATGTGAAGAATGCATTTCTTCATGGTGATCTCTCTGAGGAGATATATATGGATCAACCCTAGGGATTTATGCAGGACTTATCTTTGGTCTGTCGACTGAAGATGTCACTTTATGGCCTCAAACAGGCTCTGAGGGCATGGTATGCCAATATGGACTCCTACCTGCTGTCATAGAACTTTGTACGTTGTAAATCAGACCCGAATGTCTACATGCTCAGGACAGTTCATTCACTTCAACTTTTAGTTTTGTATGTTAATGATTTGTTGATCACTGTTTGCTCGACTTCAACGATTGTTTCAGTCAAGAGGATTCTACATGACATGTTTTTGATGACGGAAATGGGTCCGCTACACTTCTTCCTTGGACTCGAGATCAGTTAGGATGTATTAGGAATCAAACTGTCTCAAGCCAAGTATGCACGAGATCTCCTTGAGAGATTTCACATGACATACTGCAAGTCTTCTCCGACTCCTTTCCTATCAGGATTCAAACTTGAGGATGGCGGGGATACTCCACTGGTTGACATCACACTGTACAGACAACTAGTGGGGAGCTTGTTGTATCTCAGACACTCCAGACTAGACCTCTCATATGTAGTTGGCACAATTTCCAGGTTCATGCAGGAGCCGCATGAGCTACAATGGAAGGATGCAAAGCGTATCCTTCGATACGTATAGGGCATCATCACCTTTGGGATTCATTATGCAATAGACTCTACATTAGATCTCATCGGGTTGAATGATTCTGACTGGTCTGGTGATAGCACTGATCACAATTCCACATATGGTTACTCACTCAGTCTTTGTTCTATGCCTATATATTGATCAAGCAAGAAGTAAGCTGTCATTTCTCTATCTTCATCCGAGGAAGAGTATAGAGGGGTATTTAACATAAATATTCGGGCTATGTGGCTACAACATTTTCTCACTGAGTTGGGCATTCAGTTTCATCGACTGATCATCATCTGGTGTGACAACCAGAGCACTCTGAAGTTCTGCAGAGATCCAGTTCAGAGGCAATGGACGAAGCACATCAAGATCCACATGCACTACATTTGGGACTTAGTACATGAGGGTATCATCGACTTCCAGTTCTGTCCTTCAACAGAACATACGACATACATCTTCACCAAGAACTTCACTGAGAAGAAGTTCCATTCTCTATGAAGTCGTCTTGGAGTGAAGGACACAGCTGCCTAACAACTATAGTTCTTATTTTTACATACATTGTACCTTGAGGGGGGGGTTTTCCCATGAGGTTTTCCCTCTTTCCTCACTTTTTTTCAGTGTATCTTTTGTATTTGGGTACCTAACATGGCCTTGTTGCTGAGACCCATTCTTTATTTTCACCATAGTGATGTTCAGGGGGGGTGTTGGAGTTACTTCACACACACCTATGATTTATTTTTCCTAAGGTTTTTCCTTGTTTATTAGTCATAATTAGTCATTATCTAGTCTCCTATATTTTAGGGGAGAATATTCCACCTGGAGAATATTCTCTTTCAGTTGACACTTCAATTTGACTAGTTGAGTTGAGTTTAGATGTTGCATTGGTTTTGTCACCATGCAACATTGGGATCATCACCATGCTAATTCGACATTTCCTCGGTATCATCACCAGATTGGAACATTACCCTTGATTCCCTGAGTTAAATCCTCACTACTCTCTATTTAGTCAGTTAACTGAAGACTAGTTGACTAGTTAACTCAACTAGGTGGCAGTTCACTCCCGTAACTGCCTGAGAGACTAGACTAGGTGGCAGTTCACTCTCGTAACTGCTGGTGTGTGTCCAGATCACTCTAGACCACCACTATGGTGCATTGGTTCTCCTCCAGTGCACACTCATTGAGTTATACAAATTATATCATGTGTAAAATATTCATTATTCACATCGGTTAATGAGAATTCTTCCATTCTTTCTCTCCTTCTTCTTCTTTCTCCTTTTCTCTCTACAAATGTGTGTATAATTGTTTAGCTAGATCTATTATGTGCAGGTTCAACAAATTTACACATGGTAGAGTGGAGAGAATGTCACTCAATAATGACACCACTTTAGTGGCATTGTAAGTGAGAAGGGTTGGCTAGATTAGGACAAAAATAAATAATTATGGCAACATGTAGAATAGGTATATAGAGATATCCCAAGATAGGAATGGTTGTAACCACATATCATTAGGAAAACAATGTCAAAATGTCTCTGATACCTGTGGTAATTTTTGAGCTATGTTGCTAGATCACCAATTTCATTATGTCTATGTTTATGTAAATACCATTGTAATAATTATGAATCAAGTGATTACCTAGTTATGGTTTTTCTTTTTGTGTTGTGGTAGAAGCTATATTCCTCCTCTCGCTTGCTATGATCATTAGATTTGGCTATGTAAGCATATCCATATGTAACTAACATGTTACCTCTTTGTTTTACCATAAATGTAAGGTTTAAAAAAATGGTTATTGCTAATGTTATTGGGTATTTGGTTCAAATATGTTAAGTGCATGAATATACCCAAACGTTTTCTTGAGAAAATATTATATATGCATACAAAACATATAAACCTATGTTACTAAGAATTAAGAAGCATCTCATATGTTCTCCTTGCCTCAACATCAAGGATATCTAGGTCCTCATGGAGGAAATAAGGAGCCTCCTCCTAGACCAACGAACCCAACTTGGAGTTTACATTGTCCAAAGCATTGTTGCATGATCTAGTTGTATCATTTATCATGAAATTGGAGCAATTTAAAGTCTACTCAAGTCCTTATAGTAGATAATAAATGAGATAATGAACTTGCAGAGATACCTCTTGGGCTTAAAACAAGTTGTAACATTGGAGGATAAGAAGCCTTAGATTCCTTAATACACTATGAAATAAGAAACCCCTACAAATTGCCTCTGTTGTGATGCCCTAGTTGTGTTGGTGGATGTCATAGATGTTGTGGTGTGTTGTTATTGAATCCTCTCGACCAGTTGTTGAATGAAAGCAAAAGAGAAAAGAAATGAAACTGAAAATGAGAAAAATGGTGTGGTTTCTAGGCATTTATAGGAACACTGGCAAGTCAAACTCGGTAAAGATGAGTTTGACTCAGCCTTGAGTCATTTCAATTTGTTTGGCTCGCATGTCAACCCAAATTTATAAGTATCCAAGTTTGACTCATGAGTTTGATAACAAAGGTTCAAACCCATGTAGGCAGAGAACCTTGATTATGCATACAAGTTGGTAGTATTAGACAACCCAAGGTTATATTGAGTATTAATGCAAAGTGAGGGTTTAAACCCTAAAAAACATAGACCCTTAATGAGTTCATTGAGTTGATAATCATGTTACAAGTGGACTTTACTATAATTATTCTAACACGTAAAAAATATTTTTCTTTTTTTTTAGTTAGTGCTTTATATGGCATTCATCTACTCTCATTGACTTATAATTGAGGACTTTGTGTTCACTCTACTGTATTATTTTTTCATTTTGTATTGACCATATAGATATATGCTCAAATATCACTATGTGGGGTATTAATCATTCATTGACCATATACAACCCACCTTATGACAACATCAAGGTTCTCCAATCCATGTTAGTGATGGATCATACACTAAATCCCCCCCCTTGAGATCCCTTACAATGGTCTAGATATTTGATTTTGGTTTCTCATTTGATGTCTGGTGCCATGGTATATCTCCCCTTTAGCCTAGAATTTGGTCTTTGTCCTACTTGGTTACAAGTTTGCCTAAGGAAGACACTTTCACCAACCCATTTGGGTCACTCCCTTAGTAATTGAATGTCTCTTAAGCCTCATGTATTAGTTTAAGATCCCATGTTGGGTCCCAAAACACCTTGAATCCATTAAGACATGCTCTTTGTGGTGTTTACTTAATCAAAATTTCATTGTATCAAGTGTTTTTGGCATGTGTTGTGCACTACTACTTTATTTGTTTATAACATCCATGTGACCCATGGTTTTCACTTTATAATGATAAAAATGATTGCTTTTCCATGAGTTACTTGCAATGTATCTCTGACCCTTGCAATGCAAAAGGTCAAAACCCATGAGTTGACTTTTATGGTAAGAATACCCATCAAATTTTTAGTGCAAAGGCTGGGTATGCCCTTCAAACATTCTCAATTTTGTTTTTACCCCCTTCCATTGTCAAGGGTCTCTAATCTCTCTTTCTCATAAATCAAAACTTTTTTGGATTTTATAGTCCACACATGATCTAACAATCTCCTTCCCCCTTCCATACTCTTGGGCTTGCTAGGATTTGTTTCATCCATGAAACCTTTGCCTCTTTAGATGTTGCTAAAGTTATTACTTGCCTCTCCACTTGGCTTATATATTACTTTATTGCATCTATTGTTCTGATTATGGTGTTTATCTCAATCCCTAGTTCATATTTGATAATCCCACATCTCCATCAAAAAGGGACCTTCAACACAACTCTATGGGAAAGGAGGTAACCTTATCAATGACCATCACAAGGGTCATATATTCTTGTGTATTATTGTTTTATCCTTAGTTCTATGTGTGATTTCTTGTGCTATTGCCTCATTATACTTGGAGATCATAGGAGAAGTAACTTTATATGAATGCATAGTAGGTTCATGACCCTTCCTTGTTACCTATTGTTTGTTTTGTTCCTCTAAGCCCAAGTAGCTTGTTGTAGATTAAAGTAGATTAGGTTAGTTTATTCTTGCACGTAGTTAAGGGTTTCACCCACCTAAGAAGTAAAATAGCATAGATCCATGTTAACTCTAGATCTATTAATCATTAGGAGGGATCAAAAAAAAATTGAGATGCAAATATCTGCATGCTTAAATGATTTCGAGTTAAGACGGATTTGTGTTGGTGTGAATATTTATATATGTTTATATTAATTAATGCTTGGTATTCTTTTCTCAATTTTGTCTTTACAATATAGATTTTTTTGTATATTTTTATTTATATGTGTGGATGTTATACATCCAATCTATTTTTATTTTTATTTTTAAATGTTATATTGAACATACTTATACTGCATGTCATGTCAACATTAAGCACAAAAACTATGTACATCTCCATCATAATCGGTTGTAAAATGCACCTCACTTCTCTCATTTCCATAAACTCTGGGATCCCCTTGATGTATGGTGTAACATCCCCCAGCCCAACCGATGGACATTACGGTGCGGAAAACTCACAAATATGAATTTTCTGCTAACCAATTCAATTTATTTACATTTAGCTAATTTCTTGTAGCTTTCAGCTACAAATTAAAACACATTTAACTACTTTCTATAACCATAAAATAAATGCATCTACAACATGCTAAACACACACACAAATGAATGTAGTAAATAATTCATTACAACAACAAATATATCATTATCATTTACAAAGATTATGCACAACAATTTAACTCATAAATACAAGACAAAAAATAGATAAACACTTATCCTTTAAAAATGGATGTGCAACCAACTACTTTACCCAATTGTAGACCGACTGTTCCAAATATCAATGACCAGTCACCCTTGAGCTGAGGATAATAATCCACAAAAGAGGGTGGTCTCTCACAGTTCACTCACATCTCATAAGACTCACAACCCACTGATATCTTCCTACAACTATCCCAATTTTCCACCAACTCTCTTCCTCTTGACCTATCCGACCCAAGGAATGTACCCCTTCATTGATCTCAGTCCCTCAGGTGTCCCATTTGTTTATCAGGGTCTTTATGGCACAGGTAACCATGAATCTCTCAGCTGGGAACTCAAGGGAACTTGCTGCTAAGAAAACTACCAACAAACCAATGACAAACAATTGTTGTTATAGTGAAACTCACACATGAGTTCACTCCTCATGCGTGACAACCTGAATATTCAGTCTTCGGCTCCAAAACGCTCCAAATATGCTCCAACAACCTCTAGAATTATTTCTCCATGGATGCACTAGATCCAAGCTCTCTTTCTTACCCTCTACTTGTTGCCCATGCACAAAACTTCACTGTGTAAAAATATTGTCTCTCCCCATACGAATTTCCTCTCCTTTGGCTTGCTTGATTGACTCACAGACTTCCCCAAGCTGATTGTACTCAACCCACATGTGCCCAATAACTTTGGGATGTGACTACTCACACCCACCCTCTTACATGTATTCAATGATTGGCTTTGGGGGCACTCAATCAGAATTTAGGAGATTCATTCACCAATAACAAATTTAGGAAAATGGGTTGAATTAATTTACATGGGTAATTCCCCCTTGGACACCTCTTGGCCATTATCCTAGACCCTCCCTCCTCTTATGGAATAATTCAACCCCCATCTCTTGTCCATTTCACCTTAGCAGCTAACATCACATTTTTATTATTAAAACACAGAAATACAATTCATATATTACATCGCTTTGGCTGTAGCCACACATCATATCTACATAAGCATTACTTAAACTAAGGATTATAGTGGGGATGTTACATTCCCCCTCCCACACAATTATGTGTCATCCTTGGTGAACTCTATGCTGATATACATATATGTGAATTTACATCCCAATGCTTAGAAATGAAAGTTTTGCAATTTTAATAACTCCAACAACAACTCCAACCATAATCTCATGTTCCTCTCAACTCGCCGACCCAAGGAATGCACCATTATTTTATCAGGGCTAACCCAAGGGATGTACCATCTGTTTATCGAGGCTAACCCAATGAATGTTCCATT
>JASDQU010101212.1:4547-15564 GCA_032191745.1 Picea mariana | reverse complement strand
CATGTATTCAACTGGCCCTATCTTTTCTAATATTTCAAAAGGCCCATAATATCTCGCTACCAACATTGGGAAACTTCCTAATCTTAGTGAACTTCTCTTTTCCTTCACTTTTAAAAACACATGTTCACCCACTTTAAAATATCTAAATACTTTATTCTTATTTGCATAAATTTTTTTCCTATCCCGGACAACCTTTAAATTCCTCTTTATCCTTGTCATCTACTCTTCCATTTCCTTTAACAAATATGGCCCAACAATTGCTCTATCGGTTGGATTATCCCAACTCACTGGAGTGTTACATTTTCTGCCGTAAAATGCTTCAAACATACTCATTTTCAATGAGGATTGATACTCATTGTTGTAGGAAAATTCAACTAAATGAATATGATCTTCCCACTTTGATGATTGGTCTATCACATACATCCTAAGAATGTCCTCAATTATCTTGTTGGTCCTCTCTATTTTCCCATCAGATTCTGGATGATACGTTGTACTAAGATTTAGATTTGTTCCAAATCCCTTGAACAAACCTTTTCAAAAATTTGAATTAAACTTTGGATATCTATCTGAAACTATTTCCTTAGGCACTCCATGTAGCCTAACAAATTCTCGCATATAAATATCTGCAATATTTTCTTCCTTGTGTGTAGTCTTTAAGAGAATAAATGTGCTTCCTTAGTCAATTTATCCACCACCACCATGATGGAATCATGCGTCTTCATTGTTCAGGATATCTTTGTAATAAAATAAATTGTGACAACTTCCCACTTCCATTTCGGAATGGGAAATGGTTGTAGAAAACCTGTTGGGTGTCTATGCTCTATCTTCACTTTTTGGCATTCTAAGCATATAGCTATGTAATTAGACACTTCCTTCATTCGTGGCCAAAAGTATTGGATTCTCACAGCTACAATTGTCTTTTGATATCATGGGTGCCCGACATATGGCCCATCATGTGTTTCCTTCATAACTTCATTTTTCATCTCACTGAAATTCGACACATATACTTTTCCCTTGTACATGAGAATTACATCTTCTTTCAGCTCATAAGAATTAAATTTTTGCTGAAAATTACCTTGTTGTAATATCTTTTTTACCTTTAGATAATGCTAATATGAATTTTCCTCTACAATCATTTGATCATTTATATCAATCATGTACATGCTAATGGCTACAACATGCACTTCATGAGCTCTCCTGTTGAATGCATCAACCACTTGATTTTCCTTACCTTTTATATACTTAATTTCAAAGTCATATTAACTTAGAAATTCCAGCCATCTAGTTTGTTTGTCATTTAATGTTGGTTGTCCAATCAAATGTTTCAGAACAGAGTGGTATGTCCTTAGCTCAAATTTCTTACACATGAGGTGATCCTCCACATTTGTAATGCATGCACAATTATTGCTAACTTTAGATCATGGGTGGCATAATTTTTTTCATACTCTTTTAGTTTTATGGACTCATAGCATACCACATGATCTTTTTGACTAATAAATCCACCAATCCATTCCTTGCATGCATTGTTGCACACAAAAAAATATTCATCCGAATCTGCAATCTTCAAGATCGGTGCACTTGTCAATATTTCCTTCAATTGATGAAATTTTTCTTCACACTAGGAAGTCCATTCGAACTTCGCTCTCTTCTTTTGCAAATAAGTGATTGGACTTGCAATGTTTGAAAAACCTTTCATAAATATTCGGTAATAACCAAAAAGACTCATGAATGATCTAACCTCTGTCACATTACATTGGCCATCCTCTAATGGCCTTTATCATCTCATGATCTACTGTTATCCCATCTACTGAAATTATATGCCCCAAGTAGTGAATCTTCTTTTGATAAAATATGCACTTAGTTTAGCATGCAATTTATGCTCTCTTAAAACTTGCAACACCATTCTTAAATGTTTCTCATGTTTCTCTTTTGACTTAGAGTAGATGAGTATATCATCTGGTAACAAAATTACAAACTTGTTCAGGTAGTCCCTGAACACTCCATTCATCAAACACATAAAGATTGTTGGGGCATTTGATAGTCCAAATGGCACTACCATGAATTCATAATGCCCATATCTTTTCCTGAATGTTGTCTTGCTGATGTATTCTTATTTTATCCTCACTTGATGATAACCTGATCTCAATTCAATCTTGGAAAATATTCTTGCACCTTTCAACTGATCAAACAAATCATCAATTCTTGGCAAAGGATATTTGTTCTTTATGGTGACCTTATTCAGCTGTTTAAAATCAATACACATCCTTAAGGTTCCATCTTTGTTATTCACAAAAAGAACTGGGGCTCCTCAAGGTGACACACTTGGGCATATATACCCCTTGTTTAACAATTCTTCAAACTGCATTTGCAACTCCTTTATCTCTAGTGTGCCCATTTTGTAAGGTTTCTTGGACACCAAGGCAACACCTAGTACCAAATAAATAGAGAAACCAATATCTCTCTTTGGTGGAAATCCCGGTATTTCGTGAAATAAATATTCAAAATCCCTTAAGACTGGATGTTGTCCAATGCTTGCTACTTTGTCTTTGGATTCCTCTTTCACATGGGATGTAGAAATCTGACATCCCTTCATGAAACTCTTATTCAACTGCATAGCTTAAATCTCTCTTACAACTACAACTCTTAGAATGCCTTGAATCTTTCCTTGCTTCCCTTCGTCATCAAGACATATTATTGTCTTGTTGTAACATTCTAGGAAAGCATGGTGTTTTTCCAACCAATACATGCCAATTAGACAATCATATGAACCCTATGGTATGATGTTTACATCCACCTTTGTGTTGAGTCCATTCATGTTTATTTGACAATATTTAACCAACTCATTGATCTTCCTCTTAGCCCTGGTGGCTAACTGAACTAACCAAGATTTCTTAGCCTTACTTCTTGCAAGTGAAAATTTCAACAATATTATCATTATGTAACTATGACTAGCTCCATAATCAATTAAAATTGCTATGGG
The DNA here is from genome assembly GCA_032191745.1 of Picea mariana. Classification (NCBI taxonomy): domain Eukaryota; kingdom Viridiplantae; phylum Streptophyta; class Pinopsida; order Pinales; family Pinaceae; genus Picea; species Picea mariana. Next base: position 12,584 of record JASDQU010101212.1, on the reverse strand, counting down.
TTGGTTATCAATCTTACCTTCCACTTCAATCATGGGGGATTGATATTGTGCTTTCTTGTTTTCCAAGGCTACATAAATCCTTGGCATGTTCCCTCCCATGTCTTCCACTATTTAAGCCTATTGAATGTTGTGGAAAATCCTCATTCTTTCCCCTTTGTGAGGGAAGTCCCTATATAAGTGATTTCCCTCACATCCCCAACATTAAACAAGATGCTTCCTTGGACTTTTCCCAAATGAATCTGAAGTCTTGTGCTCATTTTGGGCTTCTTGACCTTGTTGATTTGCTTGGGTGTTGTTCTTGACAAAAGGGTGGCTTAAAACCTTTCTTCCTTTGATCCTTTTTCTCTTTCATATTTTCATTCCAAGTCTTTTGGAAATCTGGCCTCCCTATACTTTTCTCATAAAGATGATTGTCTCTCCTTATGGATTCCTCTAAAGTATTTGGGTTATCATATCATATATTGTCACTGTAGAAGGAGGGTAACCCACTTACAAACCTTTGGATTTAGACCTTCTCATCCTTGATGAAGTCAACATAGTTCAACAATTCAAAGAACAACTTCTCATATTCCTTTGTTGTCATGGTTCCCAACTTGAGTTCAAATAACTCTTTTAGCTTCCTTTCATAATAATGTTCAGAAAAAATATTTCTCTTGGAAATATCCTTTGAACTTCCTCCATGAGATATTCTTCTCATCCAGGTTCTTGGATTGCTTAAGCTAATCCCACCACATGGATGTCTTTCCATGCAAGTGGTAGGTGGAAATTATAGCTTCTACCTGAGAGGGGTAATCATGCAACTAGAAATATTTCTTCATTTCCAATAGTCACGCCTTTGCCTCTTCTCCTTTCTTTTGATCACCATTGAAATTTGGTGGCTTAATATTCTTGAGTTGACCTTGCAAGATGTCTACATCAAGCCTTCTCCTTTACCTCCTAATAAGAGACACGCTTGGGATACTCCTTGTCCCTGAACTTGTATGAGGTATTCTAGTGGATTTCTTTGGTGAATGATGGCACTTTCTCATGCTTCTCGACTACCTATCATTTCCATGATCATCCATTTTGCTATGGAATATTAATGCTGACACTTATCTAACACTAGCTACTTGCTTAGTTCCATAGTCCTTGTTAACCTTCTTATGAAACATGTTTAAGCTCTGAAGTATGTCTTCGTGAACCTTCATAATCATTTCATTATCATCTCTATATCTCTAGACTTCCTTATGAAGGCTTCTCATAATGACATGATCCTGCCTATCCCTTCTTCCATTTGACTCTTAATTGGCATTCCCCATGTTGACATGCAAACCTTTGATCTTTTCCTCATGGATGTAGGATCCTTGATCATATTCCATAACTCCATTCCTCATATAAGAACTAAAATTGCCTTATGTACCTCTAATTCTACAAGAAATGTGCATGTAATAATTACTATTAGAAGCATGCATAACATAAAGAATTTCATCCATTAGTATACATGTTATATGTTCATCAATTTTTGTAGGAATTAATGCACCAAATCAAAATTTTGATTCCTTAGATGCATTTCTCTCTAAAAATGCTTTCCAACGGATGTACTCATGCCTCAATCTAGGCTCCAAGCGAAAAGTTACAACATTTACATGCTACAATTCCTACTCTTTTATTGCTACATAAATCAATTTATTATTTTTTGGAAGATTTTATTACCCAATTCAAAATTTTGGGTTGAAATATGTTTTCTAATAACTCAAGGCCTTTCCATCAACTATTTGTTTGCTCAGATATGAGATCTGAGCTTAAAGTTATGGTTCAGAGAAGTTTAGGCTATTTTACCCAATTTATTCCTACATGCTACATGTGTCTTATTTCTCGTTCTATGCATTTTTAGGTACCTATAACCAAAATATGGCTTCACCTCTAGATTCTATGGGTCATAATATTTCCATCGATTTCTCCTGTGCCTCAAATGAACTTCTGATCATGCAGTTATGCCCTCTGGAAGTAAAATTGGTGCCAAAATTGTACCCTCACTATTTTGGTTGTAAATTTCTCATATGATCTTCGTTTTGCGATCTGTTTCGTCCATTGGATAGCTCTCTTCGAGTTCTATTATTTGAGTTGCAGATGTACACTTTGTTAATGTGGGTTTTGAATAGCTAAAAATGTCATTTAGGGCCTCAAAATCATCGTGCAAGTTAATAACCTTCAAAAACCACAACAATTCGCATAAAACTGATTGTTTTACCATTATAACAACCCTTTAAGTATGAAGCATTGATCTCAAATCACGTGCAATATGAGTTGTTGATCCATGCTGCATAGACCATTGGAAATCGACATTCTTCCTTAGTTGCGCATCACACTTTCCCCAATCTACCGATGCGACTGTCGACCCATTTCCTTGATGATAGTCGAAAACACTTTCCTAAATCAACCAACCTGACCATCGACCACTGGCCACTTTTGTTAGTTGACGTTGCATGGCATGTGGATGTTAATGTGGCATGACACGTGGATGATGATTTCATCATCCTCTTTCCCCCATCGACCATCGATCGATTCTCTTGGATGACATAACACTTTTCTAAATGGATCGATTCCCAACCATTAGGGCATTGGTCATCATTGAGTTCTCTTGCTTGATTCAAAATACTTTTCCAAATTCGGCCGACCTCCAACCACCAACCCATCATCCATCGAAAATTTTTGTTGGTGATTGAAAATAATTCGCGGGATTCTGCCGACGTCGACTGTCGGTGATCGACGATTCTCTCTGGACGCGTGAAACTTTCATCAAATCTCGTCGATCCCCAACCATCAACCATCAACAAGATTCATTGGTGAACTTTGACAGTTAGAAAATTTGGCCAAAATATGTCAATCCCTGATCATCGATCGTTGGCAATTGAAGACTTCATTTGGACGGACTCAACTCTTCGTCAAAATTGTCGATTCGATCATCGACCATCGACAAGTTCAACTGGTGAAATCCAAACCCTCTGCAAATCTCGTCGATCTGACCATCGGTCGTCGAAAAAATATTTCGATGAACTCCAAAAATTAGAATTTTTTTTTTATAACAGTCCAGGTGAATCTGGACCGTTGATCTACTCTATTTCAAAACCCCCCAAAATGAATCTTGGCCATTTATTTGATCAACCTTTCAAAACAACCAAACCTTATGGATTTTTAAATTTATCATGACGGATCTCAACCATCGATCTGGAGGTCAAAAGAGATCTCGATCGTCGATTCACCAAAATTTTTGTAACTCTACAAGCGACCATTTTAGGTCAAATTTTGATCTGTAGATTGTTAAATTGTCTAGAGCCATTCAAAGTCGTATTTTTCCCACAGATTTGGGGATTTCTCTCTAAATTCTTCATTTTCCCCAAATATGTCACAGACAAAATCAACAACAACAAATTTCACCAATTCGCTCTGGTTTGAGCCCATCCAAGCCCGGTGTTTGAATTAGACTCTCTGATACCATAATGTAACGTCCCCCAACCCAACCTAGGGACATCACGGTGTGGAAAAATCACAAATACAAAATTTCTGCTAATTAATTTAATTCATTTACATTTAACTAATTTCTTGTAGCTTTCAGCTATGGATTAAAATATATTTAACTAATGTCTATAACCATAAAATAGATGCATCCAAAACATGCTAAACACACACACAAATGAATTAAATAGTTCATTACACCAACACATATATCATTCTCATTTACAGAGATCATGCACAGCAATTTAGCTCATAAATACAAGACAAAAAATAGATAAACACTTATCTTTTAACAATGGTTTTGAAACCGGCTACTTGGGACGAACGTTCCAACCAGCCGTAGACTGAGTGTTCCAAATCTCAATGGCCAATCACCCTTGAGCTGAGGATAGTAATCCACAAAAGAGGATGGTTTCTCACAGTTCACTCACAACTCATAAATCTCACAACCCATTGATCTCTTCCTACAACTATCCTGATTTTCCACCAGCTCTCTTCCTCTTGACCTGTCCAACCCAAGGAATGTACCCCTTCACTGATCTTAGTCCCTTGGGCATCCCATTTTTTTATTATGGTATCTATTTAATAAGTATCAAGGAATCTTTCAACTGGGAACTCAAGGGAACTTGCTACTAGGAAAACTACTAGAAAACCAACAATAAACACTTGTTGTTACAATGCAACTCACACAGGAGTTCACTCCTTAGGCATAACAACATGGCTCTTTAGTATTTGTCTCCAAAACGCTCCAGATATGCTCTATCATTCTCTATAATTCACCCTCCATGGATGCACCAACTCCAAGCTCTCTTTCTTGCCCTCTACTTGTTGCTCATGCACAAAACTTGACTATGTAAAATTGTTGTCTCTCCCCATACAAAAATTTTCCTCTCATTTGGCTTTCTTTCTTGACTCACACACTTTCCAAAGATTATTGTACTCAACCCCATGTGCCCAATAAATTTGGGATGTGACTACTCACACCCACCCTCTTACATGTATTCAATGATTGGATTTGGGAACACTCAATCAGAATTTAGGAGATTCATGGACCAATAGAAAATTTAGGAAAATGGATTGAATTAATTTGCATGGGTAATTCCCCTTGGATCCCTCTTGTTCATTATCCTAGAGCCGTCCCCCCCTCCCCCCTTTTGTGGATTAATTCAACCCCCATCTCTTGTACATGTCCCCTTAGCAACAAACATCACATTATTATTATTAAAACATAGAAATACAATTTACATATTACATTGCTTTGGCCATAACCACACATTATATCTACTTAAGCATTATTTAAACCATGGATTATAGTGGGGATGTTACATATGGAAACATAATCTTGATTCCAATATTGTCCACCTTTTGTCTTTTACAATGTCCTCACCAAATTTTTTGAATTCACATTATTCACATGTCCTTCATTGAAACCATTCCTTTTGAAAATGAGCATTATTACCACTAGGGACACCATATTTGTATTGAGAATGCTAAGGTTATTGTGAAGGATGATCACTACATGAAAAGGAATATAAGGGAAGCATTGAAGATCGATAAGGATTCAAATAATCTAAATATAGAAAGCTTCTATGATAGTTGGTGATTCGTAATCACTCAACTTATGGCTAATTCAATTCTCAAGCGCAAATTCTGTTAAGTTTTCAAATGTGGAAATATTTTTTTCTTTATTGTGTTGGTTTATTTAACCCTACCATGTCCTACCTTTATCAATTATTAATATGTAATTATCTTATGACTATATTGTTGCAATCTTTAGATATATGGTGCATCTAAATAAATAATTCAAAATGGTGAGCTCATGCAATCACAGACCATAGATCATAGGTGATTTACCTTGGAAACCTAAATGGGAAAACCAACATCAAACATGACCGACTCTAAACAATCTCATGAGAAATTAGATTACAAATAAAGCTCAGCTAGAGGTTTAATATTCCTATGAAATCGAATTAAGGATAAAGGAAAGTGTGCCACCCTTAATCTACTCTTGAAATACTTAGCTAGGAAAACATTGGTGTACAACAAAAACTATTGATTTTTTAGGATTATGACCAATCAATTTCTAAAATGGATTCCTCTTATTTAAAAGAAAGGATCACCAACCAAATTTTAGGTGATCTCTTGTTGTAGACACAACAACAAGAATGTCTTCTCTAATTTGGAGTCTTGGATCTATCCATGGCTACAAAGGATGGGACAATTTCTCCCTCTTTACATAAATACTATATCTACTTCATTGTCAATTAGAAATTTGTCTCCTATTCATTGTTGCAATAGGAGAAACCTCCCAAAATCAACCTTCAATGCATGAACAAACTAATTATCAGTCATCCCAAAGTTTCAAACTAGCCTAATTTGACATGGCTATTCTACTATTCTTCTTAGTTGCTTGAGCTCTTTACTCTTTGCATAAAAAAAAAAATTGGTTTATTCTCTACAAAAGGAAGTCTCAATATCTTTCTTCCCTCATCACAAGTTCCCTTCAATGAAACCTATATAACTCTAATCCCTCTTCTTTAGTCACCCTAGTATTCCTTTATGATTTTTCCATTGGCAAGTGGAGGGACAATGACCTTAACAAATGGTTCATAATTGTACCTCCGAGACATAGTTCCAATATAGGGATACTTCATGACCAAGAAAATCACTTCCTCCATAAACACCCCCGGTGTTACAATGCAAGAGACGATAATTTTATGTCTTTTCCCATCTACCATTCATAAATGTCTCATTGGTTGTAGGATCATTCAAGGCTTCTTGATACCTTATATGCCCTCTTCTCCTTACCATGTGTCACGAGGTCATTGGTATAAAGTGCTCCCTTCATTCCTTGTGAGTCCCCTTTTCCCCTTTTCAATCGAGCTCTTAGTAGGGTTGTCATACCCGATGGGTTAGGGTAATGTTCATGGAGTCAATGATGTAAAGGAGCCCTAGCTATTATATTCGACCATTTGGTGGAGCCTCCTCGATTGGGAGTAGAGTGATCCCTGTAGAGCCTCAATTATAAAGAGTAAGGTTCTTCAAGGCATTCCCCCTTAGTCTTACCATCAGGACTAATGGAGAGTTACTCTAAGTGTGGAGAGGGGTGACCTCATGGAAGCCCCAACACTAAGGCTTAGCCTTAAGTATAGTTGAGCTATGTGAGGGGACTCCCCCATTTGGTGTTGTTGGGATCTAAGCGAGCTCATTCCTTCTAGTGGTGTCAAGCCTAGACTGAGATTACTCCTAGTGAGTCTGGGTCCACTCTAATATATTCCCAATTCCAATAGGATGTATGCCACCCGTTATCCAATCACCATATACTACGCATACATTCATCCATTTCCCATCCTTAAAGTGTTCACCTCATTCTCAACGTCAACAACAATTTTCCACATCATCAAGTGCACTTCTATGTCATCATCCACAATATTGAATAAAGGGTATTCAAGCATAGAAATAGTCATTATTAGAGATTTAACCCCTACCAATTCAAGTCTTTGAGTATCCAATATGGATTAGTTGGAGTCTAATGATCCACCTTTTAATAAATAACTCTCATAACAAAAATAATGAGTTTTTGGTTAGCAATGAATGACTCATATTTACAAAACCAAAGGCCCTTGATGTTTTTTTTTGGTTTGTCACTTGGTTGCATATAGTAAAAAGCTAGGTTTTTGTAATTTTACATTGACAATACTCTATAAAAGGGCATAATGTTTAATTCATAATACATATTTAAGGAAGCAATATGGTTGTTCTTAACTAGTGAAATTGTTCATAATGATAGGCTCAACACAAAGGCTTGAAACATTAAAAAACTAAATGCTTTAACACGTATTTCCTCTCATTTCTATTTGTTTTGCTTATCATAAATCATGTATGTACTACATGTTATAAAATTATGGTTAAATATTACTTATTAACTACATTATTGTTTAGAGAGATTACTAAATTAACATAGATTCATCTTAAATTCAAATTATAATCTATCAAATGAAAAGTGTAAATCATTCACTATATAAAGTTCCAAGGTTAATATGTATTTATGCTATTTGTTATTATTATTATTATTATATGATGGTAATAAGTAAGAGAAAACATTCCAAAAAGTAACAACTTTTATTCAAAATCACTCAAATTACACCCAATTAATAAATAAAATTAAAAACAATTTATGAAAAAAGTCCTAAAGTTCTACTTTGAATGTAACTAAGTTCCTACATGGTCAATATTCTATACCTATTTAATGTTAAAAAACACACAAAAAAAAATCAAAATCAAAATCACCTTTACACTTCTAGTAGCCAATTGTTGGACCATAGCCACTGTACTTTCCACTTCTAATGGCCTCTATGAGGGAATCTTCAACCTCCTTGGTGGGTTGGGACTTGGTAGCGTTCGAATGGAGAAGGATAAACATCAATGATCAAATTTGAAGGGCTACTCTTAATTCAAGTTGAAGGGTAATATTTAGCCAACCCTTCTATGATGAAAAGTTTCAAAAATAGTTTTACGTCAATTGACAAGAGTAAGTTAGGC
>JASDQU010101211.1:243474-261147 GCA_032191745.1 Picea mariana | reverse complement strand
AATGAATCCTTCATTTGGCATTTCTAAAAGAAAGAAAATGATTACATGTGGAGGCAACACTTTCCCATGAAAAAACACATTTTAGGTTAACCAAAGGAAAGATCCTAGAAAATGGACAAGCTATTACATTAGCTTTCCATTTTGCAAATGCTTTATAAGAGGAAATATAACAATTGCTTGCATTTGTGCTTTTCTTCCAACATAAATGGCATCAATATTTCCATGTGTAATACAACGATATTTTTTACTATTTTTTTTAACAACAAAGGGTAATTTTGTATTTCAAAGGCTTGCAACTAAACTATCTGAAATTGTAATTTAGACATAGATAAAATAGTTGTAGGTTGCATAAAACAATTCCAAGTCTAGACTCCAAAAAAACCTCCAAGTTGCCTAACCAAATTCTATAAGGACCGACATGACAAGTATATTTATGTACATACTAACCTAACAGTACCAAAAACTTGCAATACATACTAATTAAAAGAAACAGTAATAAGTCGGTTCGTGGAGGACCCCTTCTTGAACCTGGAATTCTTTGGCGATGGTGTCCATTCATTTCTCCATTTCATATGGGTTTGCCTAATGTAGTTGTGTTGTCATGGCATTCAAATTCTTCTCCTCTTTAATAACTAGAGTCCCAAACATAGTTGCCCCACCTTGAAGACCAATGGATTGAGACTAGAAAATTGCTAAAGAAACATTAGGGGACCTTGCTAGATTGTTAATCTTGGAGTTGACCAAGCCTAACTAGAGTGTTATGCATTGCTCCATCTCCTTCATAGTGTGAATTTGAACCCTGAGTTGAACCAAATGCATGTCCTACTCTTAGCTTCCACAAGAAAATTCTCCTCCCATAGTTTATGCCATTTACTTCATCATAGAGATGATTTACCACCTTGTATCATGCCTTTATAATTCCCATCTCATAACCTCCCATTTGCCTCTTTATCTCCAACAATTCACATATTAAATATTCACAATTCTTGCACTGTGCCATCAAAGACTCCACCTTAAAGAACAACATATAACACCTCCAATCCGTCAAACAATTCCATTGTATCTCCTATAGACAAGGAATTACCATAAACAACCCTAAAGTCGAATGGAGTGGGGTGACCTACAATAGGAGAAGCATCACCCACCTTTCCAAAATAATCCCACACAAAGATGAAAACCCCAACATCACACTCCAAAAAATCTTCTCAACCAACAAGATAAAATAGAGGATTGTAAGCAAAGGAGCCGACCATATTGGCTTGTCCTTTTACCCATGCAAAAAGTTCACTTGTTTGCTACATTGATTAGCAAGTTAATGCTAATTAAGTCATGGAAGGGGCATGGGGATTGGAGCCCCCTTTTTATTATAATGAATCCCTTGTTTAATTGTGGTACAACGTTGGCAAGGCAATCTTCTTCACCATTATGAGCCCACAAGACCTAGAAGTAGGAAGTGGATTCAAGCCAAATCCAAAATTCTTTGATCCAAATACTTTAATCCACTGCATCGAGGAAGAAAAAGATTTAGGAGGAATTGTATAATGACAGAGGAATCTCCAACAATTGTTACTTTCTTTATCTCACATGCATTTTCCCTTTACAACCCTCGACACATCGCCAACACTTATGCTTTGTTGTTTGTAGCAATGTCTATCCCATGAGGATAGTCACTTACTATATATCCTCCAGGATAAAAAAGAATCCCCTCACACTTTCCACCCCTCATTTTTTTTATTGGTTTTGTTAAGAGAGAGCATTTTTTTTTAATAATAAGTAGAACCTAGGAATCCTGGATTGTATCCCATTAGCTTTTTGTTCAATGCTTCATGCTCTTATCCAAAATGTTAATTCATCCATGTCATTGAGATATTGGATGTTTGATTTCCTTTATTCATAACTAACCCAAGTTAGAGATGCCATGCAATCCCAATTGAATGTCAAGGAAGTAGTTTATGCGACTTAAACTTTGGCAATTAAAATTTTGTAATCGAACAAAGCCCGATTTTCAAATGCACTTGAGAGAGAGAAAGAGAACAAGGTTAGATAAAGTGACCTTGGTTCTCTCTTTTCTTATAGTGTACACACAATTAATCCATACATATTTCTAATAGCTTGAATTTCTTGGGCATTGTTAATGTTTTTATGAGTTACACATAGTTCATCTCTTGCTTTGTTATCTAATTGCTAATTTTCACAACATCTTTTTGTTTCAGTGGAACACAATTTCAAAGACTCAATTTGATTTTACAAGTTCAATGGTAGTGTAATGACAACAATAACGTTTAGGTTTTAATGTAATTTCAAATAAATTAATGGATAAATCACTTTCATCTTAACGACATTTTTTCAACCACAAAACATTTTTAAAAAGCCTATTCATGGGGTTACGTGGAAAATTCGTCTAGAGGAAGAGGATTTCAAAGGTTGGTAGCTGTCCCGGTGAAAGTTTATTCTTTTCTTTGATGGGGCCTTGCAAGGCAACCCGAGGATGATAGGTGTAGGGTGGGAGGGGCTCATTATAAATCCCGATGGACAATAAGAAGTAATCTTTGAATGGGGCTTAGGTGGAGCTACCAATAATAAGGCTGAGGTGTTGACACTTTATCAAGGGATGAAAATTCTTGATTCAAGGTGAATTAGGAATTTAATTGTCATTGGAGACTCGTCTATAATTATAATATCCATTCACGATCCCACCTCTTCATCCAATGTCATTCTGACAAGACTTGTCTCCATCTTTTGTGGTTTCATAAGATAGCGTATTTCCATGTGTTAAGAGCCCAAAATCACCAAGTTGATCATTTGGCCAATAAGACTACTCACCTCGAGGGAGGAACTCTTACAGCAAAAGGGGGGTTTCATTCTCTCCTCTCCCCTAACATGTTATGAATGGTTAACCCAAAGTTTGTTATGCCATCTTTGATCAAAGCCAAGTGGCATTTCAAAGCTAAGATGGGACATTGGGATTCCATGACCATTATATTCCCAGTACACTCACACACTTTGGGAGTTATGGCGGAGCAACCTATTCTGTCTGTTAATACCAAGACATTTGATGTAGGTGGGATAATGGTGGAGTTTATAGTAGTCACCTTTGGTCTTCTCTACATTTGGAGATTGAGAGAGCATAAACTCATGCTAGAATTGGGAGCCATTGATAATGTTTTGGTATGGGTATTATATAATTCTTGTAGACAACCAATAGGTGGTATAACTCCATTGAGGGTAAGAATAACCCCACCTAAAATAAAGAGCATAATTGGAGTTTAAATCTCATGGAAAATCGTGCCCATCGAGGTCGTTGCCCTTTATGTGAGATCATAGACATTTTCCATATTTTGAGAAGGCAAGAGGGTCTCATAGCAGACAACATGACATATATTTTCACTACTACATGTAGAATAACAATGGGTATGTAGTGGTAATGGAGACATTGTTACAATAGAAGAGACAAATTGAAATGTTAGAGGCAGATCATAGTATGTTACCTCATTTGGTTTCAAGCCTAGCTATGAGCTCTTAATCAAGTGTTTCCATTCATAGAATGTCAATAGGCTCTATCCCGATGAAATTAAAGAGGAGGAGTCAGTTCATCAAGCCCTTGGAGATGAGGACATGGTTTGCATGGACCAAGAATCTTAACCTTCTCCCATGGACCAAGATGAAGCACACAACAAACATGTTGTTCATTAATTTCAAGTTTTTATCATGTTTTACAAAGAATGTTTGATATTAAACATCTTTTTTAGACTTGATATTGGTAGAGGCTTTTGGACTTCCTCTATGAAAGATAACATAACTCATTTTGTACTTAATTCTCAAGTTTTTGGACATATTTTGAACCATTAATTGTGGGACAATCCTATATTTTTTATCATTAAATTGACTAGTAAAGTTGAAAATAATTTTTAATGCAAAAATTAACCATTTTAATTAAAAAACATCTTTTACTTTTAATAACAATAGAAAATAAATTCCATTTCTAATCATCTATTTTTTTTAACTTTAAAACATAATTAATATTCAACATTTGAGAGTGTCATGTTCACATGTTAAACCTTTTTACTATGCAAACATTTTTGGACACACTTAAATCCTTGTTTAACAAGTGCTGCATGGCAGCGTAGTCCCTGCCAGGCTGGAAGGGGAGTAAATGCGTGGGTTGCAAGTTGCAGTACATGTGGTATGCATGCAGAATTTAGTATTCCCGAATTAGTTTTATTTGAAATTTATCAAAAAATATTAATGTCTGGTACATGAACAAAGGTTCCGAGGATCTAAGTTTGATAATACATGAAATATTTAATACATAACCAATGTAACCCAACAATTACGGAGTGGCGGGTTGGCGGAGTTGCTGCCTCACATTTCTCATTTTTTATGGCCAACTTGTCCCGTGAAATACATTTTGCATCCAACACTTCCGTCATATACATTTTGCACCCAACAATTCCGTCATATACATGAGACAATCATTTATAGAATATTATAACATTGTACCAAGATTTATAGTAATTTGTATAATGCTATAAAGCTTGATACATTTTGCACGGAACAATTACAGAGTCGCGGGTTGGTGGAGTCGCAGGTTCACACTTTTCATGTCCACCGTGTTACGTGATATACATTTTGCACCAAACACTTCCGTCATATACATTTTGCACCCAACAATTCCATCATATACATGAGATTGAGTAATTTATAGAATATTATAGCATTGTATGGAGATTTATAGTAATTTATATAATGCTATAACATGTTTTACTTAATGAATAGTATAAACAATTATTTAAATTTTATTCAATAATTTTTTTTATAAGTAAGATTGTATAAAAGTCTGTCAAAATGAAGAACTACAGAGAATTTCCATGGTTTGAAGCTGTAAATACTGAGTTGCCCTGAGGGGAAACCAACTCAGTGAGCCAAACCGCTTCATAACTGAAGTCTAGACTATTACTGACGCAAAAAGAGTTCAAAATTCTGGCCCCTAAGGGTGGTCGTTACAACTATGGAAAGTGTAGACATCATAACTATAATAACCATGGACAAATGGATGAAAGGTCGCCATGCACATGACAAAACAACAGACAGATCACCGGTATGGGTTGTAGTGCGGCGACGCGACCATGTAGAATGCGCCAAATTTTGTGTCCCCAAGAGGAAGCAGCTTGTCCTCGATTGGTGTTTGGTCCAGTTGCATGGCGACCTTCGTCTGTGATGGCACATGCTCTTCCTTCTAGACGTCCTCTGACCATGATGGAAGCCTCTGCTCCTCACGGTCTGCCTCTGCATGGATCAAAGTTTCCAGTGCCAACACTGGTGGAGAGGTTGCTGCTGGTTGGGTTGTTGCTGCTTGGATTGCCTTTGCTGGGAGGTGATGAGCACCTTGTAACGCGAAGAGAAACTGCAGGAGTTGACAAGATTTGTCGTTCAGGGTCTCTAGGCGGAACCGGAGGTTGTCCATGTCCCGACGCAGGTCGAATACCAAGCTCTGCACTAGTGCAAGGCATGTTTTCCACTCGCATTCTGGGTCAGCGTTGGAATCAACTCGAGATTGGGGTTGTCGTCGTGAATTTTGACTGGCTTTCGGACCATCCATCTGAAATTGGGCGTCGTGAGGCTGGTTCTGAAGCGATTGGGTGCCCGGAGAGTTGGGAGGGGCCAAAGGGCCTGGGTGTGAAACAGATGCCGAATTGCCTAAAGGTCCTGGGTTGTAGTCCAGTGAGGCCCCTGAGCAGTCCAACCCCTCCATTCTGTTGGCAAGGGACGCAGCAAGGGGCAGGAAAGAATTGGGAATTTGAGTCGACTGTGCCAAGGAGGAGGACGAGGTGGTTGAAGAGGAGGAGGATAACAGGGAGGGAGTAGGTGGGGGACAAAGGACCAGGCGGGGTCGGTTTGGCTGGCAGGCTGACCCGCGTTTCGACTTCCCTCGTAGCCGGGGCATCTCCGGTACAGTGGGAGAGCGAAAACGCGCCAGGAATAGAGCAGGAGAGGAGAAAAGTAGAGCAGGGAAAGGCTGGGCAGGAGACCGAGGTCTGAGAAGAAAAACTAGGAAAGAATGAGCCATCTAGAGCCGCTGGAGCAATTGAAATAGGACGGGAAGCTGGTGAGGTTCCATAAATGGTCGCATGGGCAGAGTAAAGGCCCAGCGAAGGTGTTGGTCCGTTGAAAGGATGTGAAGGCAGAGTAGGGCGCACTGAGAGTAATGGTGCCCTGCCTCGAGCGAGCTGAACTTAAAGTCATGAGGCAGGTGGGAGGGAGTGGCACGCGATCGTCACGTGGCCGGTGCCACGAAGGATCACTCATGGCTGCTCTGCTCGATGCCTGTGCTCTAGTAGCACCCCATCTGTGGGAAAGGCAATAAATGCAATGAAGTACAGACACGTGGGCAGGAAGTTGAAGTACATGGGCATGTGGGCAAAAACCAGAAAAAATAGTGGTAATGTCTGCTACATAGGTTTGTTGACAAAAACCAAGAAAAAAATTATCATTCCTCACTTAGTTTTCTTTAAAAGAAGGGATCGTGGACACAATAGAAATTGAAATTTATGAAATGAAAGGTTCCTGGGCAACATAATTTATACATACAAAATATGTAATTTTACAAAGTGGAGCCCTCATTCAATACTTAGCCAGTTTTTGGATGGTGGGTTCTCGAGATGTCGGGTTGAAAATTGGGCTTGTGTTCTTCCATGCCCTACAAAAAGCACCGATAGTTCCGCGATATACAAACTGACAATCAGACTTGCGGACTATTAGAATTTTAAGGGCATCGTGTCCAAAAAATTTAGCATTTCCGAAATAATATTCTTTACATATGTTTTACATACGTTTGTGGACAAAAAAACACAAAAAACTAGTAGTAACGTCTGTTCCATAGGTTCGTGGAGAAGAGCACAAAAAAAAACTAGCATTCCCGAAATAGCTTTTCTTAAAACAAGGGTTCCTGGACACAAGAAATTGAAATTTATGAAATTAAAGGTTCTTGAACAACATAAATTATACATACCAAAGATGCAATTTTATAAAGCAGATATTTACTTTTATACATATGAAATATGTACTTTTATAGAGTATGGGGATGACATTTTATAGAGCATGCATGGAGCCCTGAATTCATACTTAGCCAGTTTTTGCATCGCGGGTTCTTGGGCTGGCGGGCTGAAAAATGGGCCTCTGTTGTTCCATGGCCTACAAAGAATACCCGGAGTTTTGCGATATACAAATTGACAAGTGGAGTTCGGACTATTTGAATTGTAAAAAATAGTGGCAATGTCTGTTACATAGGTTTGTTGACAAAAAACACAAAAAAAATTAGCATTCCTGACTTAGTTTTCTTTAAAAGAAGGGATCGTGGACACAATAGAAATTGAAATGTATGAAATGAAAGGTTCCTGGACAACATAATTTATACATACAAAATATGTAACTTTACAAAGCAGAGCCCTCATTCCATACTTAGCCAGTTTTTGGATGACGGGTTCTCGGGATGTCGGGCTGAAAATTGGGCTTTTGTTCTTTCGTGCTCTACAAAAAGCATCGATAGTTCCGCGATATACAAACTGACAATTGGACTTCCAGACTATTAGAATTTTAATGGCATCGTGTCCAAAAAAATTAGCATTGGGCCTTTGTTGTTCTGTGGCGTACAAAGAATACCCAGAGTTCCGCGATATACAAATTGACAAGCAGAGTTCAGACTATTTGAATTGTAAAAAATAGTGGTAATGTCTATTACATAAGTTTGTTGACAAAAAACACAAAAAAAACTAGCATTCCTGACTCAGTTTTCTTTAAAAAAGGGATCGTGGACACAATAGAAATTGAAATTTATGAAATGAAAGGCTCTTGGACAGCCTAATTTATACATACAAAATATGTAATTTTACAAAGCGAAGCCCTCATTCCATACTTAGCTAGTTTTTGGAAGGCGGGTTCTCGGGATGTCGGGCTGAAAATTGGGCTTTTGTTCTTCCATTCCCTACAAAAAGCACCGATAGTTCCTCGATATACAAACTGACAATCAGACTTGTGGACTATTAGAATTTTAAGGGCATCGTGTCCATACCAAAGATGCAATTTTATAAAGCATATATTTACTTTTATACATACGAAAATATGTACTTTTATAGAGTATGGGGATGACATTTTATAGAGCATGCACGGAGCCCTGAATCCATACTTAGCCAGTTTTTGCATCGTGGGTTCTCGGGATGTGGGGCTGAAAATTGGGCTTTTGTTGTTCCGTGTCCTACAAAAAAGCACCGATAGTTCTGCGATATACAAATTGACAATCAGAAGCCAGTTTTTTGCATTGCGGGTTCTCGGGCTGGTAGGCTGAAAAATGACCCTCTATTGTTCTGTGGCCTACAAAGAATACCCAGAGTTCCGCGATATACAAATTGACAAGCGGAGTTCGGACTATTTGAATTGTAACGGCCTCTGTGGCAAGCAATACGAAGGACACATGGTAAATATAAAGTAGTGAACACAATTTTATGACATTTATATAGAAAAAATAATAAATCGTCTTACATATTCCTGTAAATTTAAAGAAACATATATATGTGTGTGTGTGTGTGTGTGTGAAATTTGAGTGAGTGATTTACCGCATATGTAATTTTGAAAATGACCAGGCAAGGAAAAATATGCATAATTTATACATACAAAATATGTAATTTACAAAGTAGATATTTATTTTTATACATAGGAAATATGTACTTTTATACAGTATGGGATGAGATTTTAAAAAGCGTGGACAAAGCCCTCATAGCATACTTTTCCAGTTTTTGGATGGCGGGTTCTCGGGATGTGGGGCTGAAAATTGGGCTTTTGTTGTTCCGTGTCCTACAAAAAAGCAGCGATAGTTCCGCGATATACAAATTGACAATCGGAAGCTAGTTTTTGCATCGCGGGTTCTCGGGCTGGCAGGCTGAAAAATGGGCCTCTGCTATTCCATGGCCTACAAAGAATACCCAGAGTTCCGCGATATACAAATTGACAAGCGGAGTTCGGACTATTTGAATTGTAACGGCCTCTGTGGCAAGCATTAAGAAGGACAGGTGGTAAAGATAAAGTAGTGAACACAATTTTATGACATTTATATAGAAAAAATAATAAAACGTCTTACATATTCTTGTATATGTGTGTGTGTGTGTGTGTGTGTGTGAAATATGATATGTGAAATTTGAGTGAGTGATTTACCGCATATGTAATTTTGAAAATGACCAGGCGGGGAAAAATATGCATAATTTATACATACAAAATATGTAATTTACAAAGTAGATATTTATTTTTTATACATAGGAAATATGTACTTTTATACAGTATGGGGATGAGATTTTAAAGAGCGTGGACGGAGCCCTCATAACATACTTTGCCAGTTTTTGGGTGGCGGGTTCTCGGGATGTGGGGCTGAAAATTAGGCTTTTGTTGTTCCGTGTGCTACAAAAAAGCACCGATAGTTCCGCGATATACAAATTGACAACCAGACTTGGGCACTATTTGAATTTTAAGGGCCTCATGTCAAAACAATTTAGAATTCCCGTAGTTTTTTTTACATATGGTCGCGGACAAGAAAACACAAAAAAAAATAGTAGTAACGCCTGTTACATAGTTTCGTGGAGAAAAGCACCAAAAAACTAGCATTGCCAAATTATCTTTCCTCAAAACAAGGGCTCATGGAGAGAAGAAATTGAAATTTATGAAACTAAAGGTCCCTGGACAACATAAATTATACATACCAAAGATGTAATTTTAAAAAGCAACTATTTACTTTTATACATACGAAATATGTACTTTTATAAACTACGGGGAGGAGATTTGATAGAGCATGGACGGAGCCTTGAATCCATAGTTAGTCAGTTGTTGCATCGCGGGTTCTAGGGCCGGCGGGCTGAAAAATGGGCCTCTGTCGTTCCGTCGCCTACAGAGAACACCCAGAGTTCGACGATATACAAATTGGCAAGCGGACTTCGAACTATTTGAATTGTAACGGCCTCTGTCAGAAACAATATAAAGGATAGGTGGCAAAGATAAAGTTGTGAACAAAAATTTGACATTTATATGTGTGTGTGTGTGTGTGTGTGTGTGTGTGTGTGTGTGTGTGAAATTTGAGTGTGATTTACCGCATATGTAATTTTGAAAATGACCAGACAGGGAAAAATATGCATCAGAAAGGAAGAGAATTGAAATAAAATAAACAGAATGTCTTCACATTCAGCATAGCTGAAGATAAAAATGTAGCAACACATAAATATATGAGGAGACAAAATAATAGTTTTATTTCAAATATATGAAAAAAAAAATACTTTGTTACATATTCCTGGAAATTTAAATGTGTTTGTCATATAGTCTGGGATTGGGGCTCCTGCTGAGCATAAGAGAAATATGTACGAGAAATATGACTGGAAAGAAGAAGTGGGACACGCTAGAGTGTAATACCTGAAAAGTAGAAATGGTAGGGTATCAGACATTGGTTATAGATTTATATTCAGAAAAGGTAGAATAATTGGATTGATAAAGAAAGGACTATGACTATACACTTACAAGCATGTTACATATAAGTAATTTTCGTATTTGCTTGTTGATGCGTATTCCTGTTGATTTTCGTGGCCGACCCGCTTCAATAACTAGACTGATAAACAAAGGATGTATAGGAATGTTCCAAGAAGGAATTTTGCTATTTGCTTGCTGATGTATTTTTCTGTTGGATTTCCTTGGCGACCCACTTCAAGTTCTCTTCAACATAGCTTCTCAAGGGGGCGACGTTGATGTAATTCCAGATTTTAGTGCTGAAAAGTTCATTTTCTAATTCGGTTACATCAATAGAAAAATTACACAGAAACTGATGAATGTCTCCCTTCTGTACCGAATAGCGGACTAGCCAGTTCTCCAGGTCTTCCTCATGATATTCAAGAATCCTGTAAAAAATTTCTAGAGACAAGGCCTTAAAATTATCAAGTTGTTTATTGAAAACTTGCTTGGTCAACACCAATGTGTTGACGATTAAGCTGGGGTCGTGGAAGTCGTTTGTCCTTGCTACTAAGTCTATTTTGGCCAGTTTTGTGACTAATGTTTCTTTCTTTCATATTGTTTGCTCACATGACTGGACGATGAGATACAGGTTGTTCACCTTTTCTTTCCAGCATGCTTCCAATTGAATGAGCCATTTTGTGGACTGGAGACCATGTTGTCTTCTTGTCATTTCTGGCATGTTGTTGACATGAAAGGCAAAATGGATGACCGTGTGCAAATAGAAAGTTTCTTCATTTTTTAAATCCATCTGCAGAAGTTGGAGCAAGTTATGTGCTTTGCTTCCCACCGAATCCATATTTTGTGATGTTTCTCAGGCCTTAGTAATCAGTTCCATTCTTCTGTTGATATTTTTCTCCACATATCCTCTATAGGATAACAGGAAGTTGGAGGAGCCTTTTAGATTTGTTGCAGGGGTGCAAGGAGTCGAAGGTATGGCTATTGCCAAAGGACTACCAAACAATGGCATAGGAAACAAAGCTTCCTCTAATTTCTTAATCTGGTCCTTTACTTTGGCATTCTCGGCCTCAATGACTCCAACTGAGTCATGAAGAGCATCTTCGGTTGGCATGTGAAGTTGAGAGACTTTCGACGCCTGCATATTGGCAAGGTGAAGTTCTGAACGATGTTTTCTTTTCTTATTTTTGACATCCTTTTTTTCAATAATTAATTTTTTTGATTCGCTTTCAAAAACAACACTCTGGAATATGAAGGATTCATCTTTGTCAAAAATTTCGATATCAACTATGTCCATTGGGTAGCCATGTTGAATTGGGTCTCCGGGCTGATCAAGGTTGCAAAATATGCTAGTTAGATCAGCGTCAAGATCTATGTTTTCACCCTAAATTTTGGGTTGGTCCACCTCCCCTGCAATTGTTTTTCCCTTTTCCTGTACCAGAAACTTACCAAAACTATCAAATTTATGATGGACTATTAATTTCTAGACCTCAGGCACGAAGATGTTCAGTGCATCTGCACAGAACTGTTGTGGAACTACTGCCAATAGTTTACTTTGTACTTCATGTCCTTGGCCAACAACTTTCTTTCTTGTAACTGGCCTTTTCTAATTCGGACCCACATGCAGGAGAGAACTTGCTCTATTACTATGCACATTGTTTTGAAAAACAAATTTGTTATGTGACAGGAGAAGCAACCGCTTGAATGTAGCAGCTCCCATCGGACTATTTTATGATAACTAAATCGTTCTGTGATATTAGTGCCACGTGCATCTCCATAGAAGAGTGTTGGAAAGTTCATTTCCTCGGCAAATTTGTCCTTGAATATTCCAAGTGGACGCTGCCCCTCAGCAGGTGCAATTTCAACAATCTTGTCTTGCAAATCACGATTACACTGTGAATCAGTGAATCCATGCAGCAATGTCTCAACAAGCGTTTCATTCTCCGATTCATCACTTGTATCAAATTCACTAGGATTTTCGAAAGTGTCTGCAGAGTTGCCATCCTCTTCTGCAAGAACACTATTCCAGTTGTCATTTATACAAATGTTTTGTGCTTTGTACAGGGCCCTTGAACATAATTCCTTTAATGCTTTCATAACAACACGCACACACACTTTTCCTGTCTGATAGGCATTTTTGCATCGCAAGCATCTTTTCAGAGCCACGACAATTGTTACTGTATTGTTAATGAATTGTGGCAAGGCTCTTTGCACAACATCTACTTGAACAGGCACATTAATAATTGATTCTGTTAAGCCCATCTGGGGTTGTTTATAGCCCTAAGGCCTGATTTGAGCAAATGCAATTTGGAGACTCCTCAAGTTCCGTGAGTGCACTTACATCTGGTAGTGGTGCATTACATCTTATTTGGTCAGGGGTTGCAAAATGTGGCAGTTTTCCACTTTCAAGCGACTGTTTGCATGGAAGACAAATTTTGCCACTGGAAAATGCTTTATCGTGTGCTGTCAACTGGAGGTATTCTGCTTGCAAAGCAGCCATGAAAGACTTGTTGTTTTTTGAGAAATTCAATTTCTCACAAATTGCACATGCAATGGAAGGAGTATCTTTAATTTGTTTCATGTACGTATGTCTTGCATTTTTCTTTCGCAGGGAAGTATGGGTAGAAACTGTTTCCTGGTTTTCATTGCGAGTAATCCATGGTGTTTCTTCTAGCGCACGAAATGTGACGGTTTCATGACCATTCTGGGATATGTGACCGCACATGTTTCTGTTGTTTTGTGCACTAACAACTTTCTTTAGATTGTGATATGTGGCTTTCTCTCTAATAGGAAGCGTGACAATGTATTTCTTTCTCTCGCGCATGACCTTTTTCAAGTTGTGGTAACTTACTCTACATTTCTTGCCCAAGGGCACAATGAGTTGATGGCAATTGGGATGAATTTCACTCTGACCTAGGTGCTGATAACCTAGTCTACGTTTTTTGTTCAAGGCCTGTGTGGCCTCATCACAACTGGGACGAATTTGACGCATAGTTTTTTTCAAGTTGTGATAACTTACTCTAGGTTTTTTTTTTAAGCCCTGTATGTGCTCATCACAACTGTGATGAATTTCATGCATCGTTTTTTTGTTCAAGCCCTCTATGGCCATATCGCACCCGGCAAGAGTTTCATTCTCACTAAAAAGCATGCCGCGCGTATGCAAATTCGATGCAGTTTGGGTGGCATGGACATCCAACCCTGAACCATCGATATGTCAAAGCAAAGGTTCATAATGGATACGTGTTGTATCTGTTTTCAACTAGAGGATGCCAAATGTTCGATCATAATTTGAATCAGTAAAGAACGAATGGACAGTGCCATCTGGCAACGCTGACCAGACCTGGATATTTACTCTGAATATCATAGACAACCATTGTAAACATAATCTACAACCCTCCACATTCCCTTTTTCATATGGAAGCGCCATTTTTACAAGGTATTCCTGCCAAGTTCCAATTGCGGGCATATTTTCCAGGAGATATGGCAAAAGGTGTTGATGCAAGCACCTAAAAGCCTGTTGGCTGCCACCTACAATTACATTGCAAAAGGACTGCACGATGTAAAGCCGCAATGACTGCACATCAAACTCTGCTACTACCAAACAACAAATTGCATTAAACATACTATCTCCACAGTTAGACACAACATTTGTTGCCAGCTGTAAACCATGGCAATCTATGCGATGCATAATCCGTTCCCATTGCAATTCAAGGTCTTTACAAAAGAGGGACAAGTAAATATGAGGTACTTCAACATTGCATATGGACATTTTTTTGTACATGAGTGGTTCATAATGACCACTGAGAGCATTAGCATCATGGACCAAGATGCAATATGGATTGTCAGAGGCAGCTTTGTTGAATAGTATATATCTTCTTTTTCTTGTCAATGACCATATTCCAAACGATATATTGAGCCAGTTAGACAACCACCGTATACAAAATGTGTCTCCCCAAAGTCCCCTCTCATGTGCAGGCAGAGCTGGATATGCAGAGAACCGCATCTTTGAAAAATACGTAGTGACATCATGTATTTCGTGCAATTGCCGAAGAAAATCAGATTCCAGTTCGTATTCATAGGAGTTCAATGCCTCCACGTCACCATTTTTTAAACAGGCTAAGAAATAATCTATCAATCCATTGCACAGCTCGGTCGACGAATACTGGAAATGCAACAGAACCTGGAATGTATCGAAAAGGCAATCCTCTGCAGTATACGAGAATGCATCCAATCTAAAAAGGCCATTGCTATGCAAAGCCACGTCAATGTTGCCATGTATAATGGAGTGTGTATCTATTTCATACGACTCAACATCTATTACTTCTTCCATCTTCTCAACTCTGATTTTGAAGCTGTTTGTTAGATACTTTCACTTTCTCTGAAAAACAGAGAAAAGGGGAAAAAAAAAATAATAGCACCCCCCCCAAAAAAGGAAAGCAAAATAGGAAAACTACAAGCGTGAAATTGGGTACCAAACAGAAGAAACAACGCAAATAAATAACACCATAAATTTACTGGGCAGAAAGACAATAGGTGGGCGCAGTTTTTCGACCCACAGAATAAAAGCATTCCCTGCGTCTACACTACGGCCGATGGTTCCCTCTTCTAACAGCTTCGAACTACTTTTCGAGAACCCCTTCACATTGCAATTTTCCAAACAACTATGAACGTCGCAGTCGACATATGAAGACGCATGGTTTCCAGGAACATAAATGAAAAGCACAGACAAAGATGGTCTGCAACAAAATTTGGAGCCAGGGACCCCCACCATTGAAAAACAACAACAGGGAAACTTACCCATCAACAAGAGACGACAAGAGGCCAGCCCCAAAAACTGGAAACCGCAATAACAGGTCCAACAGCTTGCAAAGTTGAAGAACAACAAACCAGTGAACAACCGCAAAGATGTCCAACTGCAGTTGCAGGACCTCAACTTTGCAAAGTTGAATCAAACAAGAACAACAATAATGGAACCAAGCAACGAACAAGCATCGACCATTGAAGCAACGATGTCGAGCATAAAAAAAATGGAACGAAACTGTATCCCAACGCATTTGCACAATAAACATTTAACCTGTCAGGTAAACACTTAAGACTGTCAAGACCGCCTAAGGGCATAGCCCTGTACAAACATTTAAGAAAAAAAGCAGCGTGGCAGATCTGTTCTCTCGAAGCCCGCAACAATAAAACAAAAATCACACATACTAATATGGTAGACAATGTATTTTAGCTAGCAGGAATTGCTAAAGGAAACATTTGAACTAATGCTAGCATTAATCCACCTTCGACCATTGCATAAGAAAATATATGATTCTAAAAGACCATATACGATGAAATACTTTGGATATGCCAACATATAAAACATTGGGAATAACGAAGCCGAAAAAAAGACCTCCAATCCGTTGTCCAATCACATCTTCACAAACATGGTACTTTTTATTATATAAAAATTGACGGAAGATGTCCGACTACCATAAAAAAAATGGAACGATACTGTAATCCAACGCACTTGTACAATAAACATTTAAGACTTCCAGACTTGTTAGGTAAACACTTAAGATTGTCAGGACCGTCTAAGGGCCTAGCCCTGTACAAACACTTAAGAAAAAAATGCAGCGTGGAAAGCCTCTTCTCTCGAAGCACGCAACAATAAAGCAAAAACCAAGCATACTAATATGGTAGACAATGTATTCAAGCTAGCAGAAAAGGCTTAAGGAAACATTCGAACTAATGCTAGCATTAATCCACCTTCGACCAATGCATAAGAAAATATATGATTCGAAAATACCATATACGATTCAAATACTTTGGATATGCCAACAAATATAACATTGGGAATAACAAAGCTGACAATAAGACCTCCAATCCGTTGTCCAATCAGATCTTGACAAACATGGTACTTTCTATTATATAAAAATCGATGTTTTCACTTCCCTTGTTCCAACAATAGATAATATGCAAATATTTGTGGTCAATGCACAATTTAATACCAGGTCAACGATTTATTGATCACTATAGTCCCTCTTTGCCTACGACAGGGACTATTAAGTAAAAGCTTTCAAATAAATTGATAATAATAGGTTTGCACAACAACTTAGTGGTTAGGTAAAATTGGAAAACTACAAAACATGTAAAATTGGAAAATTACGTGAGTAGTCGTTGCACAAGAACAATGAGAGTAATTTGTAAAATTAATGATTTATAAATATCTATAAAGATTATGGTGTTTAAGAGTATAATTTGAGTGGGCTTAATAATTAAGAATATGTGTTTTAATGGGATTATAATTTGAGTGGGTTTAACAATTAAGAATATGTGTTTTATGGAGAATATAATTTGAATGGGCTTAATGACTAAGAATATGTGTTTTGCTTTTATAAGTTACATGTTTGGATGTAGAGGGAGGTAGGATATATACACCTCGATAAACTGAGTAGTCAAATTGTTGTGTGAAAAGAGTGCCTTGTCCCATAAAAAAGAGGGTTCCATACATCAATTTGATGTCTAATCAAGTTGTAACCTTAAAATTAAATTATTATTATTATTATATAACTTACAAACTTTTAAAAACTTCTTATCATCGGTAAATTTTAATTTCTTCACTATAATAAAATTTAAAAATACACAAAAGAAAATACAATAAAAGCTAAGATCATAATCCCATTGGGAGGACTTTTTTTTAACCTTAAAAAGTTTCTAAGTGGAAAGTCCTTAATGTGACCCTTCTGAAAAGGAGGAGGACTAGGATACAAAAGATATGTGTTGGATTACATAACATCATGGCAGACATAAAACTAGATATCAAAACAAAATTGACATTTTTAAATTATTGGAGTTGAAGTTATCTCCTTTGTTTGTGAGGGTTAATATATTAGTATGATACAAAATCTTCAATAACGACATTCCATTTCGTTTCAAAGTAAATTTGTAATAATAACGTAGTATAAATATAACAATTATGAGGAAGTTGGGGGACAAGACAAGTACCATTAAGCAATGTGAATATTAGATTAATGGAGAATGCTATCTCATCAACTCAAGAATTTGTATCCCAAAGCTAACTTCTATATTAAAAAGTTTTTGATCCAGAGAGTGTTTTATTAGCCATCATTGTCTCACAATTATTGTTAATGTGGAATAACATACTCGTGTCTATACTCTTTTTTATTTTTATTTTTTACA
>JASDQU010101211.1:206363-229251 GCA_032191745.1 Picea mariana | reverse complement strand
CCCACCTATTGTCTTTCTGCCCAGTAAATTTATGGTGTTATTTATTTGCGTTGTTTCTTCTGTTTGGTACCCAGCTTTACGTTTGTAGTTTTCCTATTTTGCTTTCCTTTTTTGGGGGGGGTGCTATTTTTTTTTTTCCCCTTTTCTCTGTTTTTCAGAGAAAGTGAAAGTATCTAACAAACAGCTTCAAAATCAGAGTTGAGAAGATGGAAGAAGTAATAGATGTTAAGTCGTATGAAATAGATACACACTCCATTATACATGGCAACATTGACGTGGCTTTGCATAGCAATGGCCTTTTTAGATTGGATGCATTCTCGTATACTGCAGGGGATTGCCTTTTCGATACATTCCAGGTTCTGTTGCATTTTCGGTATTCGTCGACTGAGCTGCGCAATGGATTGATAGATTATTTCTTAGCCTGTTTAAAAAATGGCGACGCGGAGGCATTGAACTCCTATGAATACGAATTGGAATCTGATTTTCTTCGGCAGTTGCACGAAATACATGATGTCACTACGTATTTTTCAAAGATGTGGTTGTCTACATATCCAGCTCTACCTACACATGAGAGGGGACTTTGGGGAGACACATTTTGTATATGGTGGTTGTCTAACTGGCTCAATATATCGGTTGGAATATGGTCATTGACAAGAAAAAGAAGATATATACTATTCAACAAAGCTGCCTCTGACAATCCATATTGCATCTTGGTCCATGATGCTATTGCTCTCAGTGGTCATTATGAACCACTCCTGTACAAAAAAATGTCCATATGCAATGTTGAAGTACCTCATATTTACTTGTCCCTCTTTTGTAAAGACCTTGAATCGCAATGGGAATGGATTATGCATCGCATAGATTGTCATGGTTTATAGCTGGCAACAAATGTTGTGTCTAACTGTGGAGATAGTATGTTTAATGCAATTTGTTGTTTGGTAGTAGCGGAGTTTGATGTGCAGTCGTTGCGGCTTTACACCGTGCAGTCCTTTTGCAATGTAATTGTAGGGGGCAACCAACAGGCTTTTAGGTGCTTGCATCAACACCTTTTGTCATATCTCCTGGAAAATATGCCCGCAATTGGAACTTGGCAGGAATACCTTGTAAAAATGGCGCTTCCATATGAAAAAGGGAATGTGGAGGGTTGTAGATTATGTTTACAATGGTTGTCTATGATATTCAGAGTAAATATCCAGGTCTGGTCGACGTTGCCAGATGGCACTGTCCATTCGTTCTTTACTGATTCAAATTACGATCGAACATTTGGCATCCTCTCGTTGAAAACAGATACAACACGTATCCATTATGAACCTTTGCTTCGACATATCGGTGGTTCAATGTTGGATGTCCATGCCACCCAAACTGCATCGAATTTGCATACGTGCGGCATGCTTTTTAGTGAGAATGAAACTCTTGTCGGGTGTGATATGGCCATAGAGGGCTTGAACAAAAAAATGATGCATGAAATTCATCACAGTTGTGATGAGCACATACAGGGCTTTAAAAAAAAACCTAGAGTAAGTTATCACAACTTGAAAAAAACTATGCGTCAAATTCATCCCAGTTGTGATGAGGCCACACAGGCCTTGAACAAAAAACGTAGACTAGGTTATCAGCACCTGGGTCAGAGTGAAATTCATCCCAATTGCCATCAACTCATTGTGCCCTTGGGCAAGAAATGTAGAGTAAGTTACCACAACTTGAAAAAGGTCATGCGCGAGAGAAAGAAATACATTGCCACGCTTTCTATTAGAGAGAAAGCCACATATCACAATCTAAAGAAAGTTGTTTGTGCACAAAACAACAGAAACATGTGCGGTCACATATCCCAGAATGGTCATGAAACCGTCACATTTCGTGCGCTAGAAGAAACACCATGGACTACTCACAATGAAAACCAGGAAACAGTTTCTACCCATACTTCCCTGCAAAAGAAAAATGCAAGACATACGTACGTGAAACAAATTAAAGATACTCCTTCCATTGCATGTGCAATTTGTGAGAAACTGAATTTCTCAAAAAACAACAAGTCTTTCACGGCTGCTTTGCAAGCAGAATACCTCCAGTTGACAGCACACGATAAAGCATTTTCCAGTGGCAAAATTTGTCTTCCATGCAAACGGTCGCTTGAAAGTGGAAAACTGCCACATTTTGCAACCCCTGACCAAATAAGATGTAATGCACCACTACCAGATGTAAGTGCACTCATGGAACTTGAGGAGAGACTTGTCTCTCTCCAAATTGCATTTGCTCAAATCAGGCCTTGGGCTATAAACGACCCCAGATGGGCTTAACAGGATCAATTATTAATGTGCATGTTCAAGTAGATGTTGTGCAAAGAGCCTTGCCACAATTCATTAACAATACAGTAACAATTGTTGTGGCTCTGAAAAGATGCTTGCGATGCAAAAATGCCTATCAGACAGGCAAAGTGCGTGTGCATGTTGTTATGAAAGCATTAAAGGAATTATGTTCAAGGGCCCTGTACAAAGCACAAAGCATTTGTATAAATGACAACTGGAACAATGTTCTTGCAGAAGAGGATGGCAACTCTGCAGACACTTTCGAAAATCCTAGTGAATTTGATACAAGTGATGAATCAGAGAATGAAACGCTTGTTGAGACATTGCTGCATGGATTCACTGATTCACAGTGTAATCGTGATTTGCAAGACAAGATTGTTGAAATTACACCTGCTGAGGGGCAGCGTCCACTTGGAATATTCAAGGACAAATTCGCCGAGGAAATGAACTTTCCAAGACTGTTCTATGGAGATGCATGTGGCACTGATATCACAGAACGATTTAGTTATCATAAAATAGTCCGATGGGAGCTGCTACATTCAAGCGATTGCTTCTTCTGTCACATAACAATTTTGTTTTTCGAAACAATGTGCATAGTAATAGAGCAAGTTCTCTCCTACATGTGGGTCCGAATTAGAAAAGGCCAGTTTCAAAAAAGAAAGTTGTTGGCCAAGGACATGAAGTACAAAGTAAACTACTGGCAGTAGTTCTACAACAGTTCTGTGCAGATGCACTGAACATCTTCGTGCCTGAGGTCTAGAAATAAATAGTCCATCATAAATTTGATAGTTCTGGTAAGTTTCTGGTGCAGGAAAAGGGAAAAACAATTGTAGGGGAGGTGGACCAACCCAAAATTTAGGGTGAAAACGTAGATCTTGATGCTAATCCGGCTAGCATATTTTGCAACCTTGATCATCCCGGAGACCCAATTCAACATGGCTACCCAATGGACATAGTTGATATCGAAATTTTTGACAAAGATGAATCCTTCGTATTCTAGAGTGTTGTTTTTGAAAGCGAATCAAAAAAAATAATTATTGAAAAAAAGGATGTCAAAAATAAGAAAAGAAAACATTGTTCAAAACTTCACCTTGACAATATGCAGGCGTCAAAAGTCTCTCAACTTCACATGCCAACCGAAGATGCTCTTCATGACTCCATTGGAGTCATTGAGGCCGAGAATGCCAAAGTAAAGGACCAGATTAAGGAATTAGAGGAAGCTTTGTTTCCTATGCCATTGTTTGGTAGTCCTTTGGCAATAGCCATACCTTCGACTCCTTGCACCCCTGCAACAAATCTAAAAGGCTCCTCCAGCTTCCTGGCATCCTATAGAGGATATGTGGAGAAAAATATCAACAGAAGAATGGAACTGATTACTAAGGCATGAGAAACATCACAAAATATGGATTCGGTGGGAAGCAAAGCACATAACTTGCTCCAACTTCTGTAGACAGATTTAAAAAATGAAGAAACTTTCTATTTGAACACGGTCATTCGTTTTGCCTTTCATGTCAACAACATGCCAGAAATGACAAGAAGACAACATGGTCTCCAGTCCACAAAATGGCTCATTCAATTAGAAGCATGCTGGAAAGAAAAGGTGAACAACCTGTATCTCATCGTCCAGTCATGTGAGCAAACAATATGAAAGAAAGAAACATTAGTCACAAAACTGGCCAAAATAGACTTAGTAGGAAGGACAAACGACTTCCACGACCCCAACTTAATCGTCAACACATTGGTGTTGACTAAGCAAGTTTTCAATAAACAACTTGATAATTTTAAGGCCTTGTCTCTAGAAAATTTTTACAGGATTCTTGAATATCATGAGGAAGACCTGGAGAAGTGGCTAGTCCGCTATTCGGTGCAGAATGGAGACATTCATCAGTTTCTGTGTAATTTTTCTATTGATGTAACCGAATTAGAAAATGAACTTTTCAGCACTAAAATCTGGAATTACATCAACGTCGCCCCCTTGAGAAGCTATGTTGAAGAGAACTTGAAGTGGGTCGCCGAGGAAATCCAACAGGAAAATACATCAGCAAGCAAATAGCAAAATTCCTTCTTGGAACATTCCTATACATCCTTTGTTTATCAGTCCAGTTATTGAAGCGGGTCGGCCACGAAAATCAACAGGAATACGCATCAACAAGCAAATACTAAAATTACTTATATGTAACATGCTTGTAAGTGTATAGTCATAGTCCTTTCTTTATCAATCCAGTTATTCTACCTTTTCTGAATATAAATCTATAACCAATGTCTAATACCCTACCATTTCTACTTTTCAGGTATTACACTCTAACGTGTCCCACTTCTTCTTTCCAGTCCTATTTCTTGTACATATTTCTCTTATGCTCAACGGGAGCCCCAATCCCAGACTATATGACAAACACATTTAAATTTCCAGGAATATGTAACAAAGTATTTTTTTTTTCATATATTCTAAATAAAACTATTCTTTTGTCTCCTCATATATTTATGTGTTGCTACATTTTTATCTTCAGCTATGCTAAATGTGAAGACATTCTGTTTATTTTATTTCAATTCTCTTCCTTTTTGATGCATATTTTTCCCTGTCTGGTCATTTTCAAAATTACATATGCGGTAAATCACACTCAAATTTCACACACACACACACACACACATATATAAATGTCATAAATTTTTGTTCACAACTTTATCTTTGCCACCTATCCTTTATACTATTTCCGACAGAGGTCGTTACAATTCAAATAGTCCGAAGTCCACTTGTCAATTTGTATATCGTCAAACTCTGGGTGTTCTCTGTAGGTGACGGAACGACGGAGGCCCATTTTTCAACCCACCAGCCCTAGAACCCGCGATGCAACAACTGACTAACTATGGATTCAGGGCTCCATCCATGCTCTATCAAATCTCTTCCCCATAGTTTATAAAAGTACATATTTCGTATGTATAAAAGTAAATAGCTGCTTTTTAAAATTACATCTTTGGTATGTATAATTTATGTTGTCTAGGGACCTTTAGTTTCATAAATTTCAATTTCTTCTCTCTAGGAGCCGTTGTTTTGAGGAAAGATAATTTGGCAATGCTGGTTTTTTTCTGCTTTTCTCCACGAAACTATGTAACAGGCGTTACTACTATTTTTTTTTGTGTTTTCTTGTCCGCGACCATACGTAAAAAAAACTACGGGAATTCTAAATTGTTTTGACATGAGGCCCTTAAAATTCAAATAGTGCCCAAGTCTGATTGTCAATTTGTATATCGCGGAACTATTGGTGCTTTTTTGTAGCACACGGAACAACAAAAGCCCAATTTTCAGCCCCACATCCCGAGAACCCGCCACCCAAAAACTGGCAAAGTATGTTATGAGGGCTTCGTCCACGCTCTTTAAAATCTCATCCCCATACTGTATAAAAGTACATATTTCCTATGTATAAAAAATAAATATCTACTTTGTAAATTACATATTTTGTATGTATAAATTATGCATATTTTTCCCTGCCTGGTCATTTTCAAAATTACATATGCGGTAAATCACTCACTCAAATTTCACATATCATATTTCACACACACACACACACACACACATATATATACAGGAATATGTAAGACGTTTTATTATTTTTTCTATATAAATGTCATAAAATTGTGTTCACTACTTTATCTTTACCACCTGTCCTTCTTACTGCTTGCCACAGAGGCCGTTACAATTCAAATAGTCCGAACTCCGCTTGTCAATTTGTATATCGCGGAACTCTAGGTATTCTTTGTAGGCCATGGAATAACAGAGGCCCATTTTTCAGCCTACCAGCCCGAGAACCCGCGATGCAAAAACTAGCTTCCGATTGTCAATTTGTATATCGCGGAACTATCGTTGCTTTTTTGTAGGACACAGAACAACAAAAGCCCAATTTTCAGCCCCACATCCCGAGAACCCGCCATCCAAAAATTGGAAAAATATGCTATGAGGGCTCGGTCCACGCTTTTTAAAATCTCATCCCATACTGTATAAAAGTACATATTTCCTATGTATAAAAATAAATATCTACTTTGTAAATTACATATTTTGTATGTATAAATTATGCATATTTTTCCTTGCCTAGTCATTTTCAAAATTACATATGCGGTAAATCACTCACTCAAATTTCACACACACACACACACACACACACACACACACACANTATGTAAGACGTTTTATTATTTTTTCTATATAAATGTCATAAAATTGTGTTCACTACTTTATCTTTACCATGTGTCCTTCGTACTGCTTGCCACAGAGGCCGTTACAATTCAAATAGTCCGAACTTCGCTTGTCAATTTGTATATCGCGGAACTCTGGGTATTCTTTGTAGGCCACAGAACAGCAGAGGGCCATTTTTCAGCCTACCAGCCCGAGAACCCGCAATGCAAAAAACTGGCTTCTGATTGTCAATTTGTATATCGCAGAACTATTGGTGCTTTTTTGTAGGACACGAAACAACAAAAGCCCAATTTTCAGCCCCACATCCCGAGAACCCACGATGCAAAAACTGGCTAAGTATGGATTCAGGGCTCTGTGCATGCTCTATAAAATGTCATCCCCATACTCTATAAAAGTACATATTTTCGTATGTATAAAAGTAAATATATGCTTTAT
Source organism: Picea mariana (assembly GCA_032191745.1). NCBI lineage: Eukaryota > Viridiplantae > Streptophyta > Pinopsida > Pinales > Pinaceae > Picea > Picea mariana. The sequence continues at coordinate 222,324 of JASDQU010101211.1, read as the reverse complement.
AAAATTGCATCTTTGGTATGGACACGATGCCCTTAAAATTCTAATAGTCCACAAGTCCGATTGTCAGTTTGTATATCGAGGAACTATCGGTGCTTTTTGTAGGGAATGGAAGAACAAAAGCCCAATTTTCAGCCCGACATCCCAAGAACCTGCCTTCCAAAAACTAGCTAAGTATGGAATGAGGGCTTCACTTTGTAAAATTACATATTTTGTATGTATAAATTAGGCTATCCAAGAGCCTTTCATTTCATAAATTTCAATTTCTATTGTGTCCACGATCCCTTTTTTAAAGAAAACTGAGTCACGAATGCTAGTTTTTTTTGTGTTTTTTGTCAACAAACCTATGTAATAGACATTACCACTATTTTTTACAATTCAAATAGTCCGAACTCTGCTTGTCAATTTGTATATCGTGGAACTCTGGGTATTCTTTGTACGCCACAGAACAATAGAGGCCCAATGCTAATTTTTTTGGACACGATGCCATTAAAATTTTAATAGTCTGGAAGTCCAATTGTCAGTTTGTATATCGCGGAACTATCGATGCTTTTTGTAGAGCACGGAAGAACAAAAGCCCAATTTTCAACCCGACATCCCGAGAACCCGCCATCCAAAAACTGGCTAAGTATGGAATGAGGGCTCCGCTTTGTAAAGTTACATATTTTGTATGTATAAATTATGTTGTCCATGAACCTTTCATATCATACATTTCAATTTCTATTGTGTCCACGATCCCTTCTTTTAAAGAAAACTAAGTCAGGAATGCTAATTTTTTTTGTGTTTTTTGTCAACAAACCTATGTAACAGACATTGCCACTATTTTTTACAATTCAAATAGTCTGAACTCCACTTGTCAATTTGTATATCGTAGAACTTTGGGTATTCTTTGTAGGCCATGGAACAACAGAGGCCCATTTTTCAGCCCGCCAGCCCAAGAACCCGCGATGCAAAAACTGGCTAAGTATGAATTCAGGGCTCCATGCATGCTCTATAAAATGTCATCCCCATACTCTATAAAAGTACATATTTCCTATGTATAAAAGTAAATATCTGCTTTATAAAATTGCATCTTTGGTATGTATAATTTATGTTGTCCAGGAACCTTTAATTTCATAAATTTCAATTTCTTGTGTCTAGGAACCCTTGTTTTAAGAAAAGCTATTTCGGGAATGCTAGTTTTTTTTTGTGCTCTTCTCCATGAACCTATGTAACAGACGTTACTACTAGTTTTTTGTGTTTTTTTGTCCACGAACGTATGTAAAGAATATTATTTCGGAAATGCTAAATTTTTTGGACACGATGCCCTTAAAATTCTAATAGTCCGCAAGTCTGATTGTCAGCTTGTATATCACGGAACTATCGGTGCTTTTTGTAGGGCATGGAAGAACACAAGCCCAATTTTCAACACGACATCCCGAGAACCCACCATCCAAAAACTGGCTAAGTATTGAATGAGGGCTCCACTTTGTAAAATTACATATTTTGTATGTATAAATTATGTTGTCCAGGAACCTTTCATTTCATAAATTTCAATTTCTATTGTGTCCACGATCCCTTCTTTTAAAGAAAACTAAGTGAGGAATGATAATTCTTTTCCTGGTTTTTGTCAACAAACCTATGTAGCAGACATTACCACTATTTTTTCCGGTTTTTGCCCACGTGCCCATGTACTTCAACTTCCTGCCCACGTGTCTGTACTTTGTTGCATTTATTGCCTTTCCCACGGATGGGGTGCTACTAGAGCACAGGCGTCGAGCAGAGCAGCCAGGAGTGATCCTTCGTGGCACTAGCCACGTGACAATCGCGTGCCACTCCCTCCCACTTGCCTCATGACTTTAAGTTCAGCTCACTCGAGGCAAGGCGCCATTACTCTCAGTGCGTTTTGCTCTACCTTCGCATCCTTTCGACGGACCAACACCTTCGCTGAGTCTTTACTCTGCTCGTGCGACCATTTATGGAACCTCACCAGATTCTCGGCCTATTTTAATTGCTCTAGCGGCTCTAGATGGCTCATTCTTTCCTGGTTTTTCTTCTCAGACCTCGGGCTCCTACCCAGCCTTTCCCTGCTCTACTTTTCTCCTCTCCTACTCTATTCCTGGCGCATTTTCGCTCTCCCACTGTACCAGAGATGCCCCGACTACGAGGGAAGTTGAAACGCGGGTCAACCTGCCAGCCAAACCGACCCCGCCTGGTCCTTTGTCCCCCACCTGCTCCCTCTCTGTTATCCTCCTCCTCTTCATCCACCTCGTCCTCCTCTCTGACAGAGTCGACTCAAATTCCCAATTCTTTCTTGCCCCTTGCTGCGTCCCTTGCCAACAGAATGGAGGGGTTGGACTGCTCAGGGGCCTCAGTGGACTACAACCTAGGACCTTTAGGCAATTCGACATCTGTTTCACACCCAGGTCCTTTGGCCCCTCCCAACTCTCCAGGCACCCAGTCGCTTCAGGACCAGCCTCACGATGCCCAATTTCAGATGGATGGTCCGGAAGCCAGTCAAAATTCGCGACAACAACCCCAATCTCGAGTCGGTTCCAACGCTAACCCAAAATGCGAGTGGAAAACATGCCTTGCACTAGTGCAAAGCCTGGTATTCGACCTGTGTCGGGACATGGATGACCTCTGGTTCCGTCTAGAGACCCTGGACGACAAATCCTGTCAACTCCTGCAGTTTCTCTCCACGTTACAAGGTGCTCATCACCTCCCAGCAAAGGTAGTCCAAGCAGCAACAACCCAACTAGCAACAACCTCTCCACCAGTGTTGGCACTGGAAACTTTGATCCATGCAGAGGCAGACCGCGAGGAGCAGAGGCTTCCATCATGGCCGGAGGACGTCTAGAAGGAAGAGCACGTGCCATCACAGACGGAGGTCACCATGCAACTGGACCAGACACCAATCGAGGAGGAGTTGCTTCCTCTTGGGGACACAAAATTTGGCGCATTCTACATGGTCGCGTCGCCGCACTACAACCCATACCGGTGATCTGTCTGTTGTTTTTTCATGTGCATGGCGACCTTTCATCCATTTGTCCATGGTTATTATAGTTATGCTATCTACACTTTCCATAGTTGTAACGACCACCCTTAGGGGCCAGAATTTTGAACTCTTTTTGCATCAGTAATAGTCTAGACTTCAGTTACGAAGCAGTTTGGCTCGCTGAGTTGGTTTCCCCTCAGGGCAACTCAGTATTTACAGCTTCAAACCATGGAAATTCTCTGTAGTCCTTCATTTTGACAGACTTTTATACAATCTTACTTATAAAAAAAATTATTGAATAAAATTTAAATAATTGTTTATACTATTCATTAAGTAAAACATGTTACAACATTATATAAATTACTATAAATCTCCATACACTGTTATAATATTCTATAAATTACTCAGTCTCATGTATATGACGGAATTGTTGGGTGCAAAATGTATATGACGGAAGTGTTTGGTGCAAAATGTATATCACGTAACACGGTGGACATGAAAAGTGTGAACCTGCGACTCCGCCAACCCACGACTCTGTAATTGTTCCGTGCAAAATGTATCAAGCTTTATAGCATTATACAAATTACTATAAATCTTGGTACAATGTTATAATATTCTATAAATGATTGTCTCATGTATATGATGGAATTGTTGGGTGCAAAATGTATATGACGGAAGTGTTGGATGCAAAATGTATTTCATGGGACAAGCTGGCCATAAAAAATGAGAAATGTGAGGCAGCAACTCCACCAACCCGCCTCTCCGTAATTGTTGGGTTACATTGGTTATGTATTAAATATTTCATGTACTATCAAACTTAGATCCTCGGAACCTTCGTTCATGTACCAGACATTAATAATTTTTGATAAATTTCAAATAAAACTAATTCGGGAATACTAAATTATGCATGCATACCACATGTACTGCAACTTGCAACCCACGCATTTACTCCCCTTCCAGCCTGGCAGGGACTACGCTGCCATGCAACACTTGTTAAACAAGGATTTAAGTGTGTCCAAAAATGTTTGCATAGTTAAAAGGTTTAACACGTGAACATGACACTCTCAAATGTTGAATATTAATTATGTTTTAAAGTTAAAAAAAATAGATGTTTAGAAATGGAATTTATTTTCTATTGTTATTAAAAGTAAAAGATGTTTTTTAATTAAAATGGTTAATTTTTGCATTAAAAATTATTTTCAACTTTACTAGTTAATTTAATGATAAAAAATATAGGATTGTCCCACAATTAATGGTTCAAAATATGTCCAAAAACTTGAGAATTAAGTACAAAATAAGCTATGTTATCTTTCATAGAGGAAGTCCAAAAGCTTCTACCAATATCAAGTCTAAAAAATATGTTTAATATCAAACATTCTTTGTAAAACATGATAAAAACTTGAAATTAATGAACAACATGTTTGTTGTGTGCTTCATCTTGGTCCATGGGAGAAGGTTAAGATTCTTGGTCCATGCAAACCATGTCCTCATCTCCAAGGGCTTGATGAACCGACTCCTCCTCTTTAATTTCATCGGGATAGAGCCTATTGACATTCTATGAATGGAAACACTTGATTAAGAGCTCATAGCTAGGCTTGAAACCAAATGAGGTAACATACTATGATCTGCCTCTAACATTTCAATTTGTCTCTTCTATTGTAACAATGTCTCCATTACCACTACATACCCATTGTTATTCTACATGTAGTAGTGAAAATATATGTCATGTTGTCTGCTATGAGACCCTCTTGCCTTCTCAAAATATGGAAAATGTCTATGATCTCACATAAAGGGCAACGACCTCGATGGGCACGATTTTCCATGAGATTTAAACTCCAATTATGCTCTTTATTTTAGGTGGGGTTATTCTTACCCTCAATGGAGTTATACCACCTATTGGTTGTCTACAAGAATTATATAATACCCATACCAAAACATTATCAATGGCTCCCAATTCTAGCATGAGTTTATGCTCTCTCAATCTCCAAATGTAGAGAAGACCAAAGGTGACTACTATAAACTCCACCATTATCCCACCTACATCAAATGTCTTGGTATTAACAGACAGAATAGGTTGCTCCGCCATAACTCCCAAAGTGTGTGAGTGTACTGGGAATATAATGGTCATGGAATCCCAATGTCCCATCTTAGCTTTGAAATGCCACTTGGCTTTGATCAAAGATGGCATAACAAACTTTGGGTTAACCATTCATAACATGTTAGGGGAGAGGAGAGAATGAAACCCCCCTTTTGCTGTAAGAGTTCCTCCCTCGAGGTGAGTAGTCTTATTGGCCAAATGATCAACTTGGTGATTTTGGGCTCTTAACACATGGAAATACGCTATCTTATGAAACCACAAAAGATGGAGACAAGTCTTGTCAGAATGACATTGGATGAAGAGGTGGGATCGTGAATGGATATTATAATTATAGACGAGTCTCCAATGACAATTAAATTCCTAATTCACCTTGAATCAAGAATTTTCATCCCTTGATAAAGTGTCAACACCTCAGCCTTATTATTGGTAGCTCCACCTAAGCCCCATTCAAAGATTACTTCTTATTGTCCATCGGGATTTATAATGAGCCCCTCCCACCCTACACCTATCATCCTCGGGTTGCCTTGCAAGGCCCCATCAAAGAAAAGAATAAACTTTCACCGGGACAGCTACCAACCTTTGAAATCCTCTTCCTCTAGACGAATTTTCCACGTAACCCCATGAATAGGCTTTTTAAAAATGTTTTGTGGTTGAAAAAATGTCGTTAAGATGAAAGTGATTTATCCATTAATTTATTTGAAATTACATTAAAACCTAAACGTTATTGTTGTCATTACACTACCATTGAACTTGTAAAATCAAATTGAGTCTTTGAAATTGTGTTCCACTGAAACAAAAAGATGTTGTGAAAATTAGCAATTAGATAACAAAGCAAGAGATGAACTATGTGTAACTCATAAAAACATTAACAATGCCCAAGAAATTCAAGCTATTAGAAATATGTATGGATTAATTGTGTGTACACTATAAGAAAAGAGAGAACCAAGGTCACTTTATCTAACCTTGTTCTCTTTCTCTCTCTCAAGTGCATTTGAAAATCGGGCTTTGTTCGATTACAAAATTTTAATTGCCAAAGTTTAAGTCGCATAAACTACTTCCTTGACATTCAATTGGGATTGCATGGCATCTCTAACTTGGGTTAGTTATGAATAAAGGAAATCAAACATCCAATATCTCAATGACATGGATGAATTAACATTTTGGATAAGAGCATGAAGCATTGAACAAAAAGCTAATGGGATACAATCCAGGATTCCTAGGTTCTACTTATTATTAAAAAAAAATGCTCTCTCTTAACAAAACCAATAAAAAAAATGAGGGGTGGAAAGTGTGAGGGGATTCTTTTTTATCCTGGAGGATATATAGTAAGTGACTATCCTCATGGGATAGACATTGCTACAAACAACAAAGCATAAGTGTTGGCGATGTGTCGAGGGTTGTAAAGGGAAAATGCATGTGAGATAAAGAAAGTAACAATTGTTGGAGATTCCTCTGTCATTATACAATTCCTCCTAAATCTTTTTCTTCCTCGATGCAGTGGATTAAAGTATTTGGATCAAAGAATTTTGGATTTGGCTTGAATCCACTTCCTACTTCTAGGTCTTGTGGGCTCATAATGGTGAAGAAGATTGCCTTGCCAACGTTGTACCACAATTAAACAAGGGATTCATTATAATAAAAAGGGGGCTCCAATCCCCATGCCCCTTCCATGACTTAATTAGCATTAACTTGCTAATCAATGTAGCAAACAAGTGAACTTTTTGCATGGGTAAAAGGACAAGCCAATATGGTCGGCTCCTTTGCTTACAATCCTCTATTTTATCTTGTTGGTTGAGAAGATTTTTTGGAGTGTGATGTTGGGGTTTTCATCTTTGTGTGGGATTATTTTGGAAAGGTGGGTGATGCTTCTCCTATTGTAGGTCACCCCACTCCATTCGACTTTAGGGTTGTTTATGGTAATTCCTTGTCTATAGGAGATACAATGGAATTGTTTGACGGATTGGAGGTGTTATATGTTGTTCTTTAAGGTGGAGTCTTTGATGGCACAGTGCAAGAATTGTGAATATTTAATATGTGAATTGTTGGAGATAAAGAGGCAAATGGGAGGTTATGAGATGGGAATTATAAAGGCATGATACAAGGTGGTAAATCATCTCTATGATGAAGTAAATGGCATAAACTATGGGAGGAGAATTTTCTTGTGGAAGCTAAGAGTAGGACATGCATTTGGTTCAACTCAGGGTTCAAATTCACACTATGAAGGAGATGGAGCAATGCATAACACTCTAGTTAGGCTTGGTCAACTCCAAGATTAACAATCTAGCAAGGTCCCCTAATGTTTCTTTAGCAATTTTCTAGTCTCAATCCATTGGTCTTCAAGGTGGGGCAACTATGTTTGGGACTCTAGTTATTAAAGAGGAGAAGAATTTGAATGCCATGACAACACAACTACATTAGGCAAACCCATATGAAATGGAGAAATGAATGGACACCATCGCCAAAGAATTCCAGGTTCAAGAAGGGGTCCTCCACGAACCGACTTATTACTGTTTCTTTTAATTAGTATGTATTGCAAGTTTTTGGTACTGTTAGGTTAGTATGTACATAAATATACTTGTCATGTCGGTCCTTATAGAATTTGGTTAGGCAACTTGGAGGTTTTTTTGGAGTCTAGACTTGGAATTGTTTTATGCAACCTACAACTATTTTATCTATGTCTAAATTACAATTTCAGATAGTTTAGTTGCAAGCCTTTGAAATACAAAATTACCCTTTGTTGTTAAAAAAAATAGTAAAAAATATCGTTGTATTACACATGGAAATATTGATGCCATTTATGTTGGAAGAAAAGCACAAATGCAAGCAATTGTTATATTTCCTCTTATAAAGCATTTGCAAAATGGAAAGCTAATGTAATAGCTTGTCCATTTTCTAGGATCTTTCCTTTGGTTAACCTAAAATGTGTTTTTTCATGGGAAAGTGTTGCCTCCACATGTAATCATTTTCTTTCTTTTAGAAATGCCAAATGAAGGATTCATTRTCATCTCTCTTAGAAGTTAAAGATTTATTTCTCATAAAATGARGATGGTATAATCTAGGATGAATACTTGAGAGTTRTTKCCTTACAACTTTAATCTTCATTGGATGTATGCATRAAACTATAACTAYATCGGGAAGTTGGAATCCATAAATTTCTTCAAGTTGTACAGTGCATGRCATGTTTTCRATCCATTCAAGGATGATATATATGTTATTAACATTACGAGAGGGACTTCATTTAATCTTATCTTATATTTGTTGTTGAAAACATAAGGCTCGCTCATGACTAGGAAAATTCYCTTCAATCCAATGCCTACATTGAAAACAACRACTTCCTTTCATAATAGGGGAGAATRCAAGCATCAAAACACTCATATTTTCGTTATCTTTTCTTCCAATATAACCACATCCCATTGACATTTTTTTTAGTTGCTTGTCCAACACCATGTATAGAATCAACATCGTGTTTATGAAATCCACTCTCATCATTGAACACTAGCAATGTCACAATAGCTCTTACACAAGCAACAACTTTAGTTGTAATGACGAATTCCAACAAAGATTCCACCTATGTTATAGAGGCATTATCCTGTGCATCCTATAGCCAAAACAATGAGCCTACCATGAAAAAAAATACACAATTGATAGCATTGTTACAAGCTAATCTAGGTGGTTGTCTGAGGTCATCTCATAGACTATTCTTATATTGAGAGTTTTTGCACCCTGAATGTTTAACACATTTGTTAAGGCCTTCCCATGCATTTTTGAAATTGTGACGCCCACTAGTTGGGTATCCAACTCGGTATGCAAATTCTCTTTCCAACGGGCCAAAAAAGACCTAAAATAGAGCAACAAGCGAAAATTGATGGTCATAGTAAGGCTACTCTTTTTTTTTTGGACAACTCAACATCATCCAACTCAATGTACACACTCAACCCTAACTTAAAGTTAGGGTTAAAGTCATTACTTCCTAGGCTTTTCTTGGAATTATTTTAAAACATAGTTTCAACATCTTGTTATAGGGTTTTTGTGAATGGACATATAAAATATATCTCTTATTAGAGATGGCTACCACCATTCTAGTCATTGCATTTATATGATGCTTTCACCATTCTTTTCGTAATATAACCTAGTTTTCGTTATATCTCTATGTTACTTTATGTGTTAATGTTATCTTTCATTTCATTCTCACCATAGTATGGGTTTGCATCAATGTGGGAAGAGTCCTTTGATGCTTAGATGGATGAGCTCCATGAAAAAATGCACATCCTTACTATATAATTCGACATATAATTGTTTCACCACTTAATGCAAATCTTATGCAAAAGAGTTTTATTTCTCCCTAATACAAAAGGTGTCCATCTCCCTAATACATAACTTGTCCATCTTGATATTTTCATTGTGTTCCCTTAGGGTTAACACACATATCCCCAAACACACTGAAAATCAACTCCAACAACTACTACTTCAATCGAGAAGACTAAAATAATCGATCTAACCCTGGACATAGATTACAACAAAAAATTTCACTTAAAAAATTCTTGATTATTGAATTGTAAATTCTTGATGAATGCTTGAAGCTAAAGGAAACAATTACTTCAAGTTATGCAAAGTGAAATTATATCATCGTATGTACAATCATATCAAGTGGAATGAAATTTGGAATATGAACATTAATATTGATGGCACAAGGTACATGTGTAACACATCTAACTAGATTGTCTCGTGGAATCATTATCTTCTACCACTTGGAGCGCAGGTTGGAATTTCTCTATGGAAGATTATCTTGAAACTTGAAGTTATATGGGATATTGCAAGCTTGTAAGTTTAAAAAAATGTGCAACATTGATAAAGCCACTCCTTCAAAGTTGTCATAATCTATTAGTTAACTATTGTAACTTGTAGTTATCACCGTTATTACAAATACATAACGTAGATTAGGTTATGCCAAATCTCTACACATAAAATTTTAAAAGCATATGGAAAAATGTAATAAATGAACGTGGAAGAAAGCATACTAATAATAATAAATAAAACTATAAAATAGTAAATAAAACATACGTATACACACATACTTCTCTTACTCTCTATATAAAATTTTGATTTGGTGATGATAAAAAATATCAACTTCATATTTTTCAATCATAAACCAATCAAGAAGAATCAACGAACTCCATTACAAAATTTAAACAAACTCAAATTTTAAAATGTTAAAAACTAAATCAATGAAAAAATTATGAGAGTCCTCAAAATTAATTTTTATTTTATTAAAATGTTAAAAAACTAAATCACTCAAAATTTAAACAAACTCGAGTTTTAAATGTTAAAAAACTAAATCAATGAAAAAGTTATATTAAACCTATGGCAAAAATAGGGACTAATAATAATTTTAAAAAAAATAATAATAAAATTTGGAAAAAATATATTTAAATATCATATTTTCATAAATCAATAAATTATAGTAAATAAAACATATTACAAGATGAAGAATTATAAAACATGTAAAAATAATATAATAATGTAAAAAGAAATCTCTATATAAATTATAAACATTTTTGAAATAAATAATTAATAAATATTGATTTTAATAAAATATTTAAAATTTTATCTATTAATGTATAATGTTTTATTTATTTTTTTAAAGTTAGGGTAATGTATTAATTCCTTTCAAAAAAAGTACAACTGTCTAAGATGTAGATTGCCACGTGGTCGCAGTGTCCATGAGGAAAACCACTGCGTCAGATGTCCATAAACTAGTGTAGCCACTTGTCCAAAAAATATTATGGTCCTCGTGCCCTGTTGGGAAACCATCATCGCCAGAGATAATCCACTAAGGATGAACTACTCTTCCGGGTCGTGCAGGGCCGAGGCACATGATTACAGTGCATAGAGAAGCAAAGAAAAACATTACTAATACTAAAAACCTGGACCAAGGCGTAGTCCCTCGAAAACTTGCTTTGTCGGAACCTTGCCTTTCCCACGTTCCACTATGGCCTGTTGGAGGTCTTGCATGAACATCATCATGGCGTCCATTCTTCTCCAGCGGTCTGCTTCCCTGTCCCGTGCTTCAAGCATGCCATTTTTATAGGCTCCAAGTTTTTTTTCATCAAATTGATGTCCTCCAAGTCCTTTTTCATAGTGCACAAGATAGTTAGGAGTTTTGTTTGGTCTGCACACCTAGCGCAGGAGGGGTGGGGGTGGGTGGAGAGCGGGGAGGAGGAGGAGGGGGAGGACGGGTAAAAGTGGCGCAAAGGGGGGGAGGGAGGAGGAGGCGCATAATCGAGTGAATTCCCCTGTAATTCGAACCACTCTACCCTACATCCGTAGGGGTTCTAGAGGGGGGAGAGGTCGCAAGGAGTCTGGTCACAGGGTGGCTGGTTCGGGGCGGGTATTAGGAGTGGTGCGAGAGGTAGAGTTTCTTCGGGGGGAGGAGCATCAACAGGGGGAGGAACTGTTGGGATTTTTTTCGGGGGAGGAGCTGCTAGGAAGGATTCAAGGACCGGTGCTTCCAAGAGTGCATCCGGGGGAGGAATTGTTCGGATTGCTGCGAGGAGCGCTTCCAAAGGATTATCAGGTGCACCAGGGGAGTCTAAGGCAGGCGATTCCTGCCCACGGGCCAAGTACCAGGCAACTCCCCGCTTTGGTTTGCCCCGGGGTCGCGGCATCGTGAGAAGCGACCTCCACCAACTGAGAGGAACCCACGGATGGTTGCACCAGGGCTCGAAGGCAAAGCAAAAAGAGGGGAGAGCTCTTGAGACTGGGTGTTTCGAAATAGAGGCAGAACACTGAGGCGCCGAAGACCTCATCACGAGCAGAAGAAGGGGTAAGAGTTGAAGCGACATGAGGGAGCTTCTGCACGATGCCATGAAGATGCACGAGTTGCAGAGCCTCTTGGGCGAGTGAACGTCGAAGTGCAGATGAGTTGTGGAGGGTGGCGGCAGGTAAAGTAAAGGCCCAAGATGACCGGGGAGAGGTTGAGGCAGAGGATGTACGCCAGGTGGCTCAAGGAGTGGCCAAGTGGCAGCAAGCCTATTCGGGGCTATCATATCAAGAGGACACCCCATCCGGGGGATGTATAATTTATTTTAAATGACATATATATATATATATATATATATATATATATATATATAATAAAACTCATAAAATTTGTAATAAAAAAAACTGTGGTCTAGTTACATAAAGAGAGTCATTACAGATTCAAAATGGGCTTGTAAGTTTCAAAATTAGGTTGAAAATTATCCCTATCTGGAATTGCCTAAACTACTAGTCTTGAAATTGGCTTACAACTGCTACATAGCATAATATACCATCTATAAAAGATAACATGAATCAAGATACAAAAATGAAGCATATTGGTTAAGCATTGTCTAAAGGAGTTTCATCCCGAGCTTCTTCTGGAGATTCCGGTGGTGAATTGAGGTATGGAATCCACCTGGGGGGAGTTGGAGATGAGGCTGCATCCGAGACATCGGGACTGGGAGATGGTTGAGCCGGAGAGATAGGCCTGGAGTGAAGATCAACAACCTCGTTGCAGATAGCATCCATTTCATCTCTTAGTTGTTGAATTCCCTGCCTTTGAGAAATTAGCAGGCCCATTGTTGTTTTCCATTGAACTGAAGCATTATGCAAGCTGATTTGCAATTAATTAACCAAATTAACTAGAGATTCATATTCCTCATCCTGGAGCTCTCGACGCCATCGTGTTGCACCCGACCTCCTATTTGTCATTATGCATGCTCAAATTCTTGCCTAGCTTACATATGAGAGAGGCTCTTTCCTCAAATGGACAGAGTGAAACACGACCTAGAGCACTAGATTTGTATCTACAACTAAAGGTCTTCCACCCCAATTCATAATGGCATTTGTGGAGAGAAAATCTTTTTTAATATCTTGACATCGGATGAAGGGACGCCACCCTATCACTAAAGGAACCACTGCATACCCCCACGCCCACCAAAGAGATCTCCAGGCGTGCAACGAGACACCGACCAAGAAAAACGAACATTTTCTGAAGTGGATGAGAAACGTTGAGAGATAGATGATGTCCGGAAGGACGTACACAAACATACCATCTCCATTAACATAGACACAAAAGGTACCTGTGGAATTGGTCGAGAAAGGAAAGACGAAGATAAGCACTTGTGCGAGGGAATGTCGGGAATGGGAGATGCATGAATACGAGGGCTGGAGGAGCCACCTGTCCACCGTGCCAACCAAAACATGCGCCCTTTTTTTATAACCCAAGACGCCACCAACCTTAGCCTAAGGTTGCCCACCTGTTCCCCCTTATTTTTAATCGGTGGGACCCGCCTATGGAACAATATGATTGTGGGTCTAACCATCATTTCTTGCATTAGTGAATGAAATTCTGAATAGTTTGGCCATAGATTTGTAAAATGCCCCACAATTCTTGAATAGCCAAATTGGCAAAGGAGTTTGCTTCGGTGTTATTGGATCGAAGAACATGAAAACAATGTAAAATTTGGAATGCCTATGCTTCCATCAAAATTCTACTCATGATGTTGTTGATCTTCATATCCTCTGAGAGGGATCTCTTTCTGCACTGATTTAGGATGACCCCAGAATCTTTAATGATGATCAACTTTTCAATGTCTTGGCTCTTTGCTATACTGAGACCTTTATAGAAAGCGTAAGCTTCTGCTTGATTATTAGAGGTGATGCCCAAACTCCATGAAAAGGTAGTTTGAATATGTCCTTGTGGGAAAAAGATAACCCCACCTGCAACTGCCACCCCTATATTTAAACATTATTTTACTAAACAATAATTTAAAATTTTAAAAACATAAAATAAAATTTTAATTTAAAAATTAAAAAACATAAAATAAAATTTTAATATAAAATTGATTTTATAGAAATAATATAAAACATATTATTAATACGATTAACAATGTCAATATCAAGCATTTTAAAAATTATTTAATTTTTAAATCTAACTAATTTAAATAAAATATTTAAAATATATTAATTAATATATTTTTTAAATTTTTATATTTTATATAAAATGAATATACTTTAAATCTTATGAGCTGTAATTTATTAATTTAAGTTTGAATGCAACCTTCCTTACTATTTAGTTGTACACGATATAATGTCGAGATAATTTGGATGTACATACCGACCTTCGTAAAAAACTTCCAAAAACAATTGTTTTTAATACATTAGTTGTTGTACCTTTTTCTCGTGGAATTGTTTTAATATCTTATCTTCTTTTTCCTCAACTTTTGCTATCTTATTCTGTATCATCGAATAGATAGCATGCGTGGAAAGAACACTATTTCCAGCTACACGTTTAGTAATAAATTATTAACTATTTGTAGCAATTCCGTGGAAATAACAATATCTCCAGCTAGATGTTTAGTAATAAATTATTTACTATTTGCAGCAATTCCAAAATATTGAAATAGATTTTAGTTAAAAAAAATTAGTAGATAAGATTTGTCTACACCATTGAAATTGACATTGATTTTTTTTTTTAAATATATAATTTAATTTTTTTAAATAGATAAAAATGTTTTTATTTCTTTATTAAAGGTTATATTTTATTTATAATATATTTGTTAACAGAATATTAACAATCTCTTTTTACTTAAATGTTAAGTAAAAGAAATAAGATATTACTTAATTTAGTTCATGTTATAATATGTTTGTTTTTTTTAACAAATATAACTCTTTGTTAAACTCAGATCTATTAAGTAGTACTAAGAGAGATTCAATTTATTAAGGTGTAATTTTTTTGTTATTTCATTTTATTTTATTTTTATTTATTTATTTAATTAAGCAACTTTATTTATTATTTCTCTCTCTTTCTCTCTCTATATATATTAAAGAAACTCGAAGATAATATATTAAAAAGGGGCACCAAGGCTTGCCTGTGAAATCATAAATTACAAACTAGAAATGGTTGGTTGCCATTGCTTGAAGCTTTTGGGCATAATTGACCTTGGGCTGCTTGTGTCTTTCCTGTGAATATAATTCCCTTCTAAACAACAGGGGTTTATAGTTTTTGTCCGGTAAAAAAACCCTAAGATACATGTACTTCTAAAAAACATTAAGGGGGGAGGGGGTGGGGGGAGGAGGGACGAGGGGGCTAACATTTGCCGATGAGCCTTCCATTTCTTGTATTTCTGCTAACTGGAACTTGTTTAATTGAGCTTGCTCCCGATCTGAAGTAATTTGAAGAGTTGCGTTATCTTCCGGGATTTCCATCTGGTCCGCTGTCTGTTGGGGAATATTGATTTCTACTTGGTTCTGAGGGTTGATATGTTGTCCAAGAGAATGATACATCAACTTCTCGACGGTGGAGTCTCGTGTGACCTTTTTTGGTCCTTGTGGCAACCTTGTCTCCAAGTTGGCCTGCTCATCTGCCCATTTGTTGTTTTCCCTTTTGATGTGGATGAAGGAGGCAGACTGTAAATCTGTGAGGGATGATCTGATCTTTTTCCAAATTGCAGCTAGGTGAATATTTCTTGGCTTTGAACCGGTGATCATGCTTCTTATGGTAATCAGAGAGTCCTCGAGCCCCCATAAAATAAGGGTCACTCCTGAATATGAGATCTTTGTCTGTTTTGGTCTAAAAAAGAAACAGAAAAAATCCTTTTCCACAAAAAGAAGGAGAGACTTTTCCTTGGACGAGCTGATTCCAGTTTTTGTCTACCCATTTAGAAACCGTGCAGGGATATGGCCAAATTCCCATGAACTTCCCAACTAGTCAGTGTTTCGCGATTTTGAGCGCCAGAGGGCGAGAAGAATCTGCGTGGACCTGAACCTTCGGGATATCTTCCATCTTTTTCACAAATTTCGTCGAAGGGTTCTTCTGTGTCTTCTGGGGTGGAGGCGACTGGGGATTTGAAGGCGTTTATATCTTG
>JASDQU010101211.1:183730-195292 GCA_032191745.1 Picea mariana | reverse complement strand
TTTCACGGATGCGAGTAGTAGCCACATCTCTTCTCAGAGATAAGCTACCAGCGCCCTAGCTAGTTTATTTCCATTATGTCTGTAAGCATATTTCAGTCATTTGTTATTAATGAAAATGAAGTCTTATTTCCGCTGCATCTCTGTGTTTATGTGTATTTCTGTATTTCATTGTGTTCCTACATAAATCCGGATCAGTTGATGACATGTTGTTGGTAGGAAATAACATGGATGTTATCAAGGAGGTGAAATCATAGCTATCCTCCAAATTTGATATGAAGGATCTCGGTGTTGCTAACTTCATTATGGGAATGGAGATTA
Organism: Picea mariana; assembly: GCA_032191745.1. NCBI lineage: Eukaryota > Viridiplantae > Streptophyta > Pinopsida > Pinales > Pinaceae > Picea > Picea mariana. The sequence goes on along the minus strand of JASDQU010101211.1, from coordinate 194,974 downwards.
AAAAAGATCATGCAAACAAGAAACTTTGGTTGAATCAGAGAAAATATGTTGAGACAATATTGCAGAGGTTTAATATGCATGGAAGTAAACTGGTCAAGGTTCCTATTTCTATAGGTGTAAATCTATCTACAGATCAGTGTCCCAAGACATAGAAAGAAGAAGAGGAGATCTCCCATGTTCTTTATGCCAGTGCAGTTGGCAGTTTGATGTATGCAATGGTCTATACTAGATCGGACATTGCACATGCAGTGGGAGTTTTGAGCAGGTATATGTCAAAACCAGGGAAGGAGGATTGGACAACAGTAAAGAGGGTCTTCGGGTATTTGCGTGGCACTACCAATTATGGATTGTGCTACCAAGGAAGACCATGATGGGACAGAGTGGTGGACATACATGGATTTGTTGATGCAAACTAGGTTGGAGATCTGGATCGCATAAGATATACAAGTGGGTATGTGTTTAACCTATTTGGAGGAGCAATCAGTTGGATGAGCAAAAGACAGGCTGTAGTGGTACTCTCAACTACAGAAGCTGAATACATGGCAGCCACTCATGCAAGCAAAGAAGCAGTATGGTTACAAAGATTGTGTTCAGGTATTGGGTTGGTACAACAAGCAGTGAGATTAGATTGTGACAGTCAGAGTGCAATCTTCCTGGCAAAGAACCCAACTTATCATTCAAATACAAAGCATATTTGTGTTCAGTATCACTTTGTGAGAGACATGGTTGAGGAAAAGAAGGTGTTGCTGGAAAAGGTTGACACTTTGAAGAATGTTGGAGATTCATTGACAAAGTTTATGAGCACATAAAAGTTCTCCTGGTGTAGAGTAACAATAGGCATTTCTGGCCTGGATTGTTGACTATATAATCCTATGGACACCTGGATGCAAAGAAAACAACAAGTGGGAAAATGTTGGGTATGTGTTATATTCTTTGCATGTGTGTGTGTGGTTGCGTCAGATTCGACAACTGCATTTGAGGATCCCTCTAGTAGTGTCCTTTGTGTCGTGTGCGTCGGGCGCTTCCTAGGGGGGTCCCAGGGGGGGCCAGGTATGACCCCCCTTTGTTACGTGCAGCGTTCAGGGCAACGCCCCGAAATTATTTTTTTTGGGCGGTTTTTGCTATTTTTAGCAGTTTTATAAATTAATCTCAGATTAAGGGATTAGGGTTTTGGTATCTATGGAATACTTGAAAACATTGTATATATTGTATGGTGAATGGTGAAATTCGATATAATGAATATAAGAAAGGTTTTCCCCAGTTGAGGGTTTCCGGTATAAATCTCTATGTACTATGTGTATGAGCCATTGATTAAATTTTGTTTTGCTTAAGAATCTATATGCATTTCTTTACTTCACAGGTTTAAAACTTACAACAAGCTCATTACGTTTTGCTTCATGGGAGATTTCATGGTGATGGGAAGGACGCTTCCGCATTCCCATCAACAGCTCAGAGATGGAGCTCTTAGACCGGATCTTGGGCGCGTCGAAGCCCATTTGCACCCTCGGCCTTCGAATTCTCAGCTCTCCATGGTTTTGGATTTCATCCTGTCTTCCTGGTGCGAGCTCCACTCGGCCTCCTGGATTTTGAGTTCTGTTCTTTCTCCACGATCATTGCAGAACCTCTAGGTCTGGTTGGTTTGGGCCAACCCCTCGCACTATCTCTGCGCTTTCCTTTTCTGGTTGCCTGGGGCCAACTCCATGCTTCATCTTAGAGGAAAATAAAAAAGAGGAGCTGCCTGGTATGTGACCAGACGAAAGGATGCGCGTGACTATGGCTCTCCCCAAGAAACTGTGGATGTCCCCAACCTAAATCCCATTGAATCTCCCACCCCTGCTTATCCAACCCGTGAAAGCACCCTGGACCTCTCCCTACTCTCGAATCCTTATGTTTGTCGAATCGAATGGTTCGATAGCTTCAGGAATTCACTTGGTTTCGCTCCTCCTCCCCCCTCTCCTCCTCACTGCCCTCCACCTCCACCTTATCCCCCTTTAGTCACCTCCACTACTCCTTTTACTTATGCCCCCTCCTCCGTATTTCCCTCCTCCTCCTCAGACTCTCCATTGTCCACTCCGCTCCCATTTCTCCCTTCAACATGCTTTCATTGTGATGAGAGAGCAAATCTCGAGGAATCCTTGGATCACCTCAAGAGAGGTTTAGGGGAGGTCAAGACCGCCTTATACGAGCTGAAATGCAAGGAATCAGAGCGTTGGAGCCGCGTGGACCTCCTGATGTCTTTCTTGCAAGACCTCCGACAAGCTATCTTAGACAAAGATAAGGTCGACATAGACAATTTGCAGGTGCGCCAAACTTTCGCTGGATAAAGGTTCGACCCTGGATATAGTTAATTATGCTTCTAGAACATGTTTTTAGTTTTGTTTCTGTATCCATGAGAGGCCGCCTAGCTCTGGGTAGTTTGGTCTCAATTTTTATCAATCTTAATTTAATCCCCGTGTGGCACTGTAGTTTTACCTTTCCACAAGTTTTACATATATATTTTTTGGACAAGTGGCAGCTGTGGTTTCCCACCAGGGCACTGTTGTCACACTGGAACAAGCGAGATAGATATATGTAATCTCCTTCTTTTGCAGGCTTTAATATAAATTTCTAACTTACAAAAAAAAAAATAGTGAAACCATTTGTTTAAGGTATATTGTCGATAAGGAGGTCATAGGTTGCAACTTCAAATTTGGTTGAGTTCCTTAAGGTTATTAGCAATTATTATGGTTGGCAATTAAACTATCCTCCATCTATATATTTTAGGGAAAGAAAGGACCCCACAATATTTTCCTTGAAAAAAAAAAGAAATAGAACCATAATGAATGATTTAACGACATAACTTCTAAAACATCATCATCTTGTATTTGTTAAGACACAACTAATTTTTTTTTTTATCCAGAAAATATAATAAAGTTCAAGTAATCATTTATGCGATTTCTTTTTTATGCCATTTAAAAGCATTAAAATCATAACTGATTAATAATTAATTTTAATTGTATAAAGAATTAAGGTGCTTTACAATTTGGGTGGGATACAACTCCATTACTTTGTGTACATGTCAGTTTGTGTTCTATAGTATTCTGTGATTTTATTCATTAACAAAAGTTAGGTTTTCGCTATATTATTGTACTCTCTGCTATATTTGTGTGTGTGTGTGTGTGCATGCTCCATTTATTTTCTTGCCTTTCATTTCATTCACTATACAATCCAAACCAATGGTATCAGAGTAATTTTTTCCTTGTTTCTTGGTGCATGTCCCCAACGAGGTTAGGGTATAGAGAGTTGGGTCTCGAGCTAGTTTCACTTGAGGATGATCGCTCTCGCCAACCCAAGCAACCTCCCATGGTGGGAAAAAAGAGAGATGATAGAGGAAGAGATCCTTTCAAAATTTTGCTCGAGGAAGCCCTCACACGACAGAGAAACGAGATGATGGACAACTTCTCCTAGATCCTTCAACGACTACCAAGGCACCTCCACCAAGCGACTATTTCAAAGGTATGATGCCCTTAAAGGTACAAGTTAACTTTGATATCCATTTATTTGAAGGCAATAAAGATGGAGATGCTTTGGAAAAATGGTTAAATTTGTTGGAGGGTTACTACTCTATCGAAAACAAAATTGACATTGAAAAGGTCACCTTTGTGCTCCTTAAATCCCTTCCCCATGTCAAAGATTGGTGGAAAGGTTACTAGGAGAGATAGAGCGCAAACGATTCTATAACATTCGAGACATAACCCACTTGGGTAACTTTGTTGACGCCCTCGATGAGGAATTCTACCATGTCGAGAACTATGATGACTAGTACATGAGATGGACAACTATGCAACAGAAGAGTGACTAGACGATTTTGGAGTACACCAATATATTCCATACCTTATGCTCAAAGCTGGGTATCAGAGACTCCAAGCGACACCTAATTTCGAATTACCACAATGACCTACATAGGTACATCCAAACAAATATGGATTTCTTGGACATCTCTTCACTAGGGGTCGCTTATTGATATGCTGTCAAAATCGAGTATAAATTCAAGAAAAGGAATAAGTGGGAGTTCGTGTCTGCAAATATTCCACAACAAAAGCATCTTAAATGCAAGCCTAACTCACAAAACAAAGACCGATCAAGGAGAGCCAACCTCAAAACAACTAGTCCAAGCCATAGGAAAACAAAGGTAATGGGAAGTCAAAGAAGGACACATGAAAGTGGTGTGAGTTCCACAAAAGCCCCTGGCACAACACTGATGAATGTTACTCGAAGCAATCATTGTTGGCCAAGCTTAAAGAAAATGAGCCAGACTTTGGCTCAAACTATAATTCAAAGTAGAATAAGGGAAAGCAGATCATCGATGCAGAACCCAGTGTTACCATCGCAGCCACAAAGATCCAACCAGAAGAGTCAGAGGAGCTTGAGGAGGGGGAGCACCTCTTCCATTCACATATGTGGGTGAAGGGGACCCCACTACATTTCATTGTTGGCAGTGGGAGCCATAAAAACTTGATCTCAGTTGAGGTAATCAATATATTGAAGCTGCTGACAATGCCTCACCCACAATTATCCACCATTGGTTGCTTGAGCCAGGGACGAGACTTTTGCATCAACCAACAATTCCGTATATCCCACGACATCAATCCCTTCAAAGATGAGGTGTTATGTGATGTTGTGATCCATATTTATGAGGGAATGAAATGAAACATAGAAATAAGAGAGAAACATAGAGATACAACAATACTCAATTTCTATTAGAGACTAAAATATGCAGAGATTGTAAAAGAAAATATAGAGTAAAATGAACTCGCTAAAATGGTGGTAGCTTATCTCTAAGAAGAGATGTGATGGCTACGCGCATTTGCAAGCATATGATTATAGTGAGGCTCCTAAGGCTTTTTTTAACATAAAGCATAAATGAGAAAACCCTAAACATCCAAAACCCTAACCTCGGAAGATGAAACACCAAAAGGTTTGTGGGCCCCGATGGGTGTAGTTGATACATCAATTTCCCTAGGGCGTAAAATTTTCATACAATCTTCGTTTGGGGCACTTTATACCTTGTCGGAAAGGTCTATTCGAGGAGTACACATTTTGAATGGCATAATATATTCCAACAAGCATCCATTGGGCACCACCACATCAAAAAAACATAGTACATGGCCTCAAAATGACCCCAAAAGTTTGGGACCCAAAAAACTATAGAAAAACTACCAAAATGGAAACTGTATGTTGAGCCAATGGAATAGGTGGGAGGCCACCATTGTCCACCTAGATCTTTCCTCCCCCCTTAGGAGGAAATGGTCTCCATTGCATTGAGTGAGCCCATCAAATGGGGAAACTTCTACTGAACTTGACGCTTGGTGAGCCACTTGCCTTGGTGCAATAGTTTCCCTTCTTTGACAACCTGATAGAGTTGGATATTTTGTTGGTGGGTGCCATTAACTCATGTGTCGATGATCTAATCAATGGTTTCCTATTCCATGCAGTTAGGGTTAAGCACTGTAGGTTTCAATTGCTCTGCCACCTTTGATGGGTCCAATAGTGGTGGAAAATATGGCCAAAGGAGGTCCACATTGAATACTGGGTGTAATCCAAGGAAGGGGGGAATACTTAACTCAAAAAAATTGTCAACCACAACCTTGATGATTGTGTAAGGTCCATAACAAGGTCGTCACAACTTTCGGTGGGGTCTTGTAAGGTGCTCTTTTTGCAAATGCAATCAAACCTTATCACCTACCTGAAACTTGTGGGGATCATGATGTTGATCATGGTGTTGCTTGTACTTAGCATTGGATTTTTGCAAAATATCATGGACCCGTTGGCAGATGTGCTGAATCCACTCAATGAATTGAGTGGCCTTATCGGCCTCAGATTCAGCATGGGGAGAGTATGCACGTGTGGATACAATGGGTAATGCTACATCAATGGGTCCCAATGGTTGAAAACCTAGGCCCACATGAAAAGAGTCATGGTCGATCGAGCTGTGGAGTGCTCTGTTGTATCTATGTTGGACACAAGGAGGTCTCTCATCCCATGTGGGTGGATACTTGGAGTTGTAGATGCGTAAGATATGCACGATCATCCTATTGAAAACCTCTGTTTTTCCATCAATGGAGGGTGGAAGGGATTGGATTTGGTGAGCCTTGTGTCCAACAACGGTCAGATGATTGATCAGAATGTGCTCAGGAATATGTTGTCTCGATATAATATGATGGTATGTTCTAGTCCGAAGTGTATAGTACATGCTTGAAGAAGAGATTGGTGGTGGTCGTGGCCATAATACTCTTCTTGCAGGCGGTCAAAATGGGAATCTTAGAGAATTGACCAACAACCATGAACAAAAATTCATTGCCATGCTCAGTGGAGGGGAGAATTTGCATGTATTTCATTGACATGGATTCCAAGGGCCCGTTGGGAGTAGGAAGAGGGGTGTACAATCCTTATTTTTTAATGGTTGGCTTGGAAATGGAACAAGCAATACAAGATCTAATATACTTACTAACATCATGTTAAAGCTTCGATCAATATAAATACTTTTGTAGTACTGCCATTGTCTTCTCCATGCCAAAGTGTCATGCCACCCGACTGTAGTGGTATTCCCAAATTAGCTTCGCATGCTCGCTTGATGGAATTCAAAGGTGAACTAGATGGGATAACAATCCATCATGAAGATGAAAGTCGACAATGGTCGTGCATGATCCCAACATCTGATATGTCATAGTGAAGTCAGGATCACTATCATAGAGTTGGGACCACCAAGAGGTCTCATGCCCATAAGAGTCGAGCACTGTGGTTAGTGATGCAACTAGAGGTCGACTAAGGCAATCAATGACGCGACTGGTGCTCCCTTTCTTATACTTAATGTTGAGGTGAAACTGTTGAAGGCATGTGGACCACTTTTGATGGAGATCATTCTGCAATTTTCCTTGTGTCTACCTGAACGACAGAGGCCTGTGATCCGTATGAATGACTATCTCCTTCCCTAAAATGTAATGCTTCCATTGGCGACATGCTTGTACGATGTAATACATTTCTTTGTCATAGGTGGGGTACTTACAAATGACATTTGAGAGTGTCTCACTATTATAGGCCATTGGATGACTATGCTACGTGAGAATGGCACCAACAACATAATCAAAAGCATTAGTCTCAATCTCCAATGGGTTTTCAAGATCGGGTAAGGCGAGCACCGAGGATGAGCATAAGCGATGTTTCAGATCATCAAAAGATTTTTGTTTTGATCTGCCCCATAGAAATTTGGCTTTGCAACCACGCGTGGTCACTTGGTTGAGAGCCCATGCGATATGAGAGAAACCCAATACAAATATGCGATAGAAGTTGGCGAGGCCTAAGAATGTTCGAAGTTCAGTGAGTGTTGTTGGCGCTGGCTAGTCATGAATGACTTGGATCTCAGCTGGATTAACATTCACACCATGCTCATCTATAATGTATCTGAGGTATTGGAGCTTGTTCATATCGAAGGATCATTTCTCTAAGTTAGCATATAACTTGTGTTGTCACAGAGTGTGGAGGACCTGTTGAATGTGTTGCATGTGTTCTGCCCAAATCGTGTTGAAGACGAGGATGTCATCTAGTTATACAACCACAAAGGAATTGGTGAAGGGTTGCAAGATGTCATCCATCAACCTGATGAAGGACGCTAGGACATTTGTCAATCCAAAGGGCATGACCAACGACTCGAAAGCACCTTCTTTAAACTTGAAAGTGGTCTTCCATACATCAGTTTGTTCTATGGGTACTTGGTGGTAGTCAAAATTCAAATCAATCTTACTAAAATACTTGCCCCTCTTGAGCTGGTTGAGAAGGTCATGAATTCGAGGTATTCGGTATCAATTCCCGACTATGATTTTGTTCAGAGCTCTGTAACCAATACAAAGTCTCCAGGTCCCATCTTTCTTATGTATGAGCACAATTGGGCTTCCACAAGTGGAGGAGTTTGGTGGAATTTTCCCTTTTTGGAGCAACTCTTGGATCTGGTGCTTAATTTCCTCATTTTCTAGGAGAGAGGGCCGATACACTAGCCCATTAGTTAAAGGCATTCCAGGAGTTATCTCAATTGAATGTTTGAATTGATAGTGTAGAGGCACCCCAATAGGCGAGGTGAAGATGTCACGATATTATTCCATGACCTTGTCCACTTTCTTCTACTGCATAAAGGATCCCTGTGCAGAGGCCATGGATGTGACCAAAATCTTCCTTTCACTCTGAGAGTGAATCATGAAGAGGAAAAATTTGCCAGTTTGGGAGATGACCTTCCTGCACTACTTAGCTGGGACCAAAGAAATTGTGGTAGGTGGAGCTACCTCTAGGATCCTGTAAAATTGTTTGCTCACAATAACAATAACACTACGAGGTCTAGACTGATATACAACATGACAATTCCACATATATGGTTGGCCTATAATAACATCACAAACTTCAAGTGGGAAAGCATCACAGAATACCTCATCCTTGAAGGGCTTGATGCCATAGGGTAGGCGACATTATTGGCTGATGCACATATGTCATCCTTGGATGAGCCACCCAATGTTGTACGACTGTGGATTTGGTGTTCTCGGCAACTCCAACCGCTTCATGACCTATACTAATATGAGGTTCTTTTGGCTTCCACTATCAACAATGGAATGTAGCAGAGCACCCTTCACCCACATCTGTGAGTGAAAAGGGCACTCACCTTCCTCCGACTATTTTGGTTTGTTTGGTTGGATCTTGGTGGTACCAACTGTGGCAGTGGGTTCTGCATCAATGATATGCTTTTCCTTGTTTGGCTCTGAATCAGAGTTGGATCTTGGATCTAACTCCAAGGATTTCAACTTGGCCACCAATGACTGCTTCGAGTGACATTTATCGATGTTGTTCCAGGGGCTTCTATAGAATTCACACCACTTCCCAGTGTCTTTCTTCGTCTTCTCATTACCCTTCTTTATTTGTGTCTTAGATTGGTTGTCCTACACTTGCCTATCCTTTCTTTGTCCTTTGTTCTATGTGTTGGGAATTTCTTTGTCCTACTTCTACTATGGTGTTTTCGCATATCCAAACTCCCGCTTATTCATCTGTTTAAATTTTTGCTCGATTTTGACAACATAGATAAGTGGCCTCTAGCGATGAGATGTCCAGAAACTTCATTTCTATTTGGATGTACCTGTGTAGGGCCCCAGAGTATTTTAGAATAATATGTCACTAAGAGTCTCTAATACCCATATTGGTGCATGTTGAGGTGATTTCCCGCATTTGAAAATTCCCTTCCCTTTTCTATTCTCCCGAATCCTTTTCTCCCTTTCTTTTCCCCCTTCTACACTTACCCATTTTTCCCTTTTCTTTTTTCCCTCTTACTATCCCTTTCTAGTTCTACACTTATTCGCATTTTTAGACCGTGGGTTCCCAGGTTGGCGGAATTACGGTTTCTCATCTCCATCTATAACTTCACATCACGAGTCCGACCAACCATCGTGCTGTCCCATACTTAGTCGATTCTATGATCGTGGGTTCCCAGGTTGGTGGGATTGAGCTTTCATGCTTCCATGTTCCTTGATATACGCATTGCACTGAAAGGTTCCACGATCTACATTTCGATCCATGGACTCCCCAAACTTCCAAAGTTTCATCGCACTTAGGACGAGTCCGTCCGACCACCGCGCCATTCTATACTTAGCCAATTCCGCACCTTATACCATCGTGGACTCGAGGGTTCACAAAAAATATCAAATCATATTCTGCTCCCATCCATCCCCACCACCCTCGCGCCATTCCCAATGCACATTTATTATGCTTTTAATTCTAATAAATTACCATACGGGTTCGAAAGGATGGCCATTAATAAGCGAAAGGCTTAAGGAGATCTCCTATTAAAACACAATTAAGCAAGATTTATGAAGGATTATATTATCCCCCTCCACCGTTTATTTTTAACATAATTTGGAGCAAGGGAACGTTCTTTTCAACTTATGGCAGCAACTTGACAAAAATCCTATGGAGATATATTGAATATTTTCGGGCGCAAGGATCAGAGTTTTCAGTGGTCCAGAGCATATTCTTACTACTCATTTGCTTCTGCCCATAAGGAAGTAATCTGGACATCTATAATTACGCGCGTGGGTTGTGTCTCGAAATTTTTTGACTGTAAGGAGTTGGTCACCTGGTGTGCTGAGAGATATATTCCAAGCCAATGGAGCATTCAGTTGCAGGACCATTCCCTTGTCTCTCTATTGCCTCAGGTATTCCGTAAGATGTTGAGACTTCCCAAGCCAACGCTCACCTTGAAGGGCGAAGATTGTAGGGAGTTGTTAAAGAGGCACGCCAATGGATTGGACATCTTACCTGAATTCGTAGAGAACCCAATGACCGTCCCCGAGGACATCACAAGATTATAGGTTGGCTCATTTAAAAATCCCTTCTGAGAAATTGCATGGCTTTTTATGAGGATAATGAGACAAGAAACTATAGCTAGCATCCCCGGATAATTCTTTACATCCTATATTTTACGGTCAAAGAACATGCCATCTTCGATTGGGGTAAGTTGATTTCCATTGAAATCTCTTCCCAATTGTCGCAATACAAGAAGGAGAAGAAATTATTTATGTCATCTTATTTGGTTTTTGCGATAGCACATTGCTGCCATTTCCTGAGATTATCTGTGTGTAAGAAGGTAAACTACGAATTAGTAACCTTCTGGTATCAAACATTAAGGAGGCACAAGGCCTCCCAACATTTTTATGAAGTTTTTAATGATTTTGTCTCCGTTTTTAAAGAATTGTTGTTTGGAAACGACACTCCCGGGATGTTACACATTATTTTCGTCATCCTTATGACCGTTAATGATGTAAACCTATCTGTTGCCTTCAGAGGGGTCAGTGGCCTGAGTTCTTGAAGAGAGAAGAGAGAAGAACTTTTTCTGAGAAAAGAAGTTGCATTTTCCTTTGGAAAAACCCGATAAAAAGGAAGTTCGCAGGTTGCTATATAGGCAGGGTGCGAGAATGCCTGATTCTTGCAGGTTGCACCATAGTTGGGTTGTGAGAGGTTCGCAAGTTGCTCTATAGGCAGAGTGTGAGAATGCTTAAACATGGGAAAAATGAGCGTTTTCTCGAATCTTCTAGAAGGAGAAACTTCCATGGTGAGGTGGCATCCGAATGGTTTGGATCTTACTCGCTTTCATGATTTAGTGGGATCATCCTAACCTCCTCACCTTATCCTCTTCAACTTATAAAAGGAGAGGAGCTCTCATGGAGAAAGTTAGCT
>JASDQU010101211.1:149951-179664 GCA_032191745.1 Picea mariana | reverse complement strand
ACATAGAAATAAGAGAGAAACACAGAGATACAACAATACTCAATTTCTATTAAAGACTGAAATATGCAGAGATTGTAAAAGAAAATATAGAGTAAAATGAACTCGCTAGAATGGTGGTAGTTTATCTCTAAGAAGAGATGTGATGGATACGCGCATTCACAAGCATATGATTATAGTGAGGCTCCCAAGGCTTTTTTTAACATAAAGCATAAATGAGAAAACCCTAAACATCCAAAACCCTAACCTCGAAAGATGAAACACCAAAAGGTTTGTGGGCCCCGATGGGGGTAGTTGATACATCAAGTTCCCTAGGGCGTAAATTTTGCATACATTCTTCGTTTGGGGCACTTTATACCTTGTCAGAAAGGTCTATTCGAGGAGTACACATTTTCAATGGCCTAATATATTCCAACAAGCATCTATTGGGCACCGCCACGTCAAAAAAACATCGTATAGGTCCTCAAAACGAACCCAAAAATTTGGGACCCCAAAAACTATAGAAAAACTACCAAAATGGAAATTGTATGTTGAGCCAATGGAATAGGTGGGAGGCCACCGATGTCCACCTAGATCATTCCTCCCCCCTTAGGAGGAAATGGTCTCCATTGCATTGAGTGAGCCCATCAAATGGGGAAACTTCTACTGAACTTGACGCTTGGTGAGCCACTTGCCTTGGTGCAGTAGTTGCCCTTCTTTGACAACCTGATAGAGTTGGATATTTTGTTGGCGGGTGCCATTAACTCATGTGTCGATGATCTAATCAATGGTTTCCTATTCCATGCAGTTAGAGTTAAGCTCTGTAGGTTTCAATTGCTCTGCCACCTCTGATGGGTCCAATAGTGGTGGAAAATATGGCCAAAGGAAGTCCACATTGAATACTGGGTGTAATCCAAGGAAGGGGGGAATACTTAACTCAAAAAAATTGTCACCCACAACCTTGATGATTGTGTAAATTCCATAACAAAGTCGTCACAACTTTCGATGGGGTCTTTTAAGGTGCTCTTTCTACAAATGCAACAAAACCTTATCACCTACTTGAAACTTGTGGGGATCCTGATGTTGATCATGGCATTGCTTGTACTTAGCATTGGATTTTTGCAAAATATCATGGACCCGTTGGCAGATGTGCTGAATCCGTTCAATGAATTGAGTGGCCTTGTCGGCCTCAGATTCAACATGGGGAGAGTATGCACATGTGGATACAATGGGTAGTGCTACATCAATGGGTCCCAATGGTTGAAAACCTAGGCCCACATGAAAAGAGTCATGGTCAGTCAAGCTATGGAGTGCTATGTTGTAGCTATGTTGGACACAAGGAAGTCTCTCATCCCATGTGGGTGGATACTTGGAGTTGTAGATGCATAAGATATGCACGATCATCCTATTGACAACCTCTGTTTTTCCATCAGTGTGAGGGTGGAAGGGATTGGATTTGGTGAGCCTTGTGTCCAAAAACGGTCAGATGATCGACCAGAATGTGCTCAAGAATATGTTGTCTCGATATAATATGATGGTCTGTGGTAGTCTGAAGTGTACAATACATGCTTGAAGAAGAGCTTGGTGGTGGTCGTGGCCATAATACTCTTCTTGCAAGCTGTCAAAATGGGCATCTTAGAGAATCGACCATCAACCACGAATAAAAATTCATTGCCATGCTTGGTGGAGGGGAGAATTTACATGTATTTCATTGACATGGATTCCAAGGGCCCGTTGGGAGTAGGAAGAGGGGTGTACAATCCTTGTTTTTTAATGGTTGGCTTGGAAATGGAACAAGCGATATAGGATCTGATATACTTACTAACATCATGTTGAAGCTTCGATCAATATAAATACTTTTGTAGTACCGCCATTGTCTTCTCCACGCCAAAGTGTCATGCCACCTGACTGTAGTGGTATTCCCAAATTAGCTTCGCATGCTCGCTTGATGGAATTCAAAGGTGAACCAGATGGGATAACAATTCATCATGAAGATGGAAGTCAACAATGGTCGTGCATGTTCCCAACATCTGATATGTCATAGTGAATTCAGAATCATTGTCATAGAGTTAGGACCACCGAGAGGTCTCATGCCCACAAGAGTCAAGAACTATGGTTAGTGATGCAACTAGAGGTCAACTAAGGCAATCAATGACGTGATTGGTGCTCCCTTTCTTATACTAAATGTTGAGGTGAAACTGTTGAAGGCATGTGGACCACTTTTTATGGCAATCATTCTGCAATTTGCCTTGTGTCTACCTGAACGACAGAGGCCTGTGATCCTTATGAATGACTATCTCCTTCTCTAAAATGTAATGCTTCCATTGGCGACATGCTTGTATGATGTAATACATTTCTTTTTCATAGGTGGGGTACTTACGGATGACATTTGAGAGTGTCTCACTATTATAGGCCATTGGATGACTATGCTAAGTGAGAATGGCACCAACAACATAATCAAAAACATTAGTCTCAATCTCAAATGGTTTTTCAAGATCGGGTAAGGCGAGCACCGAGGATGAGAATAAGCGATGTTTCATATCATCAAAAGATTTTTGTTTTGATCTGCCCCATAGAAATTTGGCTTTGCAACCACGCTTGGTCACTTGGTCGAGAGCCCATGCGATATGGGAGAAACCCAATACAAATATGCGATAGAATATGGCGAGGCCTAAGAAGGTTCAAAGCACAGTGAGTGTTGTTGGGGCTGGCTAGTCATGAATGACTTGGATCTCGGCTGGATTAAGATTCACACCATGCTCATCTATAATGTATCTGAGGTATTGGATCTTGTTCATATCGAAGGAGAATTTCTCTAAGTTAGCATATAACTTGTGTTGTCACGGAGTGTGGAGGACCTGTTGAATGTGTTGCATGTGTTCTGCCCAACTCGTGTTGAAGATGAGGATGTCATCTAGTTAAACAACCACAAAGGAATTAGTGAAGGGCTGCAAGATGTCATCCATCAAACTGATGAAGGATGCTAGGACATTTTTCAAGCCAAAGGGCATGACCAACGACTCGAAAACACCTTTTTTAAACTTGAAAGTGGTCTTCCATACATTAGTTTGTTCTATGGGTACTTGGTGGTAGTCGAAATTCAAATCAATCTTACTAAAATACTTGCCCCTCTTGAGCTGGTTGAGAAGGTCATCAATTTGGGGTATTCGGTATCAATTCCCGACTATGATTTTGTTTAGAGCTCTGTAATCAATACAAAGTCTCCAGGTCCCATCTTTCTTATGTAAGAGCATAATTGGGCTTCCACAGGTGGAGGAGTTTGGTGGAATTTTCCCTTTTTGGAGAAACTCTTGGATCTGGTGCTTAATTTTCTCATTTTCTAGGAGAGAGGGCCGATACACTAACCCATTAGTCAAAGGCATTCCAGGAGTTAGCTCAATTGAATGTTTGAATTGACAGTGCAGAGGCACCCCAATAGGCGAGGTGAAGATGTCACGATATTATTCCATGACCTTGTCCACTTGATTCTATTGCATAAAGGATCCCTGTGCAGAGGCCATGGATGTAACCACAATCTTCCATTCACTCTGAGAGTGAATCATGAAGAGGAAAAATTTGCCAGTTTGGGAGATGACCTTCCTGCACTGCTTAGCTGAGACCAAAGAAATTGTGGTAGGTGGAGCTACTTCTGGGATCCTGTAAAATTGTTTACTCACAATAACAATAACACTACGAGGTCTATACTGATATACAACATGATGATTCCACATATATGGTTGGCCTATAATAACATCACAAAACTCAAGTGGGGAAGCATCACACAATACCTCATCCTTGAAGGGCTTGATGCCAAAGGGTAGGCAACATTATTGGCTGATGCACATATGTCATCCTTGGATGAGCCACCCAATGTTGTACGACTATGGATTTGGTGTTCTCGGCAACTCCAACCGCTTCATGACCTATACTAATATGAGGTTCTTTTGGCTTCCACTATCAACAATGGAATGTAGCCAAGCACCCTTCACCCACATCTGTGAGTGAAAAAGGCACTCACCTACCTCCGACTATTTTGGTTTGTTTGGTTGGATCTTGGTGGTACCGACTGTGGCACTGGGTTCTGCATCAATGATCCGATTTTCCTTGTTTGGCTCTGAATCAGAGTTGGATCTTGGATCTAACTCCAAGGCTTTCAACTTTGCCACCAATGACTGCTTCGAGCGACATTCATCGATGTTGTGCCAAGGGCTTCTATAGAATTCACACCACTTCCTAGTGTCTTTCTTCGTCTTCTCATTACCCTTCTTTGTTTGTGTCTTAGATTGGTTGTCCTACGCTTGTCTATCCTTTCTTTGTCCTTTGTTCTATGTGTTGGGAATTCCTTTGCCCTACTTCTACTATGGTGTTTTCGCAGATCCAAACTCCCGCTTATTCATTTGTTTAAATTTTTGCTCGATTTTGACAACATATAGAAAAGTGGCCTCTAGCGATGAGATGTCCAGAAACTCCATTTCTATTTGGATGTACCTGTGTAGGGCCCTGAAGTATTTTAGAATAATATGTCACTGAGATTCTCTAATACCCATATTGGTGCATGTTGAGGTCATTTCCCGCATCCGAAAATTCCCTTCCCTTTTCTATTCTCTCGAATTCTTTTCTCCCTTTCTTTTCCCTCTTCTACACTTACCCATTTTTCCCTTTTCTTTTTTTCCTCTTACTATCCCTTTCTAGTTCTACACTTATTCACATTTTTAGACCGCGGGTTCCTGAGTTGGCGGAATTACGATTTCTCATCTCCATCTATAACTTCACATCACGAGTCTGACCGACCATTGTGCTATCCCATACTTAGTTGATTGTACGATCGTGGGTTCCCAGGTTGGTGGGATCAAGCTGTCATGCTTCCATGTTCCGTGATATACACATTGCACCGAAAGGTTCCACGATCTACATTTCGATCCTCGAACTCCCCAAACTTCCAAAGTTTCATCGTGCTTATGACGAGTCCATCCGACCACCGCACCATTCTATACTTAGCCAATTCCGCACCTTATACCGTCACGGACTCGAGGGTTCACAAAAAATCTCAAATCATATTATGCTCCCATCCGTCCCCGCCACCCTCGCGCCATTCCCAATTCACATTTACTATGCTTTTAATGCTAATAAATTACCATACGGGTTCGAAAGGATGGCCATTAATAAGTGAAAGGCTCAAGGAGATCTCCTATTGAAACACATTTAAGCAAGATTTATGGAGGATTATATTATCCCCCTCCACCGTTTATTTTTAACATAACTTGGAGAAAGGGAACATTCTTGTCAACTTATGGCAGCAACTCGACAAAAATCCTATGAAGATATATTGAATATTTTTGGGCACGAGGATCAGAGTTTTCAATGGTCCAAAGCATATTCTTACTACTCATCCGCTTCTGCCCAAAAGGAAGTAATTTGGACATCTAGAATTATGCACGTGGGTTGTGTCTTGAAATTTTTTGACTGTAAGGAGTTGGTCACCTGGTGCGCTGAGAGATATATTCCAAGCCAATGGAGCATTCAGTTGCGGGACCATTCCCTTGTCTCTCTATCGCCTCAGGTATTCCGTAAGATGTTGAGACTTCCTGAGTCAACACTCACCTTGAAGGGAGAAGATTGCAGGGAGTTCTTAAAGAGGCATGCCAATGGATTAGACATCTTACCTGAATTCCTAGAGAACCTAGTGGCCATCCCCAAGGACATCACGAGATTACAGGTTGGCTCATTTAAAAATCCCTTCTGGGAAATTGCATGGCTTTTTACGAGGATAACAGGACAAGAAACTATAGCTAGCATCCCCGGATGATTCTTTACATCCTATATTTTAAAGTCAAAGAACATGCCATCTTCGATTGGGGTAAGTTGATTTCCATTGAAATATCTTCCCAATTGTCGCAATACAAGAAGGGGAAGAAATTATTTATGTCATCTTATTTGGTTTTTGCGATAGCACATTGCTGTCACTTCCCGAGATTATCTGTGTGTAAGAAGGTAAACTACAAATTCGACCTAGTAACCTTCTGGTATCAAACATTAAGGAGGCACAAGGCGTCCCAACATTTTTATGAAGTTTTTAATGATTTTGTCTCAGTTTTTAAAGATTTGTTGTTTGGAAATGACACTCCCTGGATGTCTGAACAGGCGAGTAAGTTCCTGGATAGGAAGGGGACACTAGAACAAATGGATAATTATAACGTTATAAGGATTTTTGGGTCCAAGGAAAATCCTTCCTTCCTTCCCTGCCACATATCTGACAAAATGTTTGTTGTTGAAATAGTAACGCAATACAAATACTGGTCGCATTTTTTCCATGAAAAGAGAAAAAAAATGATTCATACCTCTGCCTTGGAAAGTTGGGTATTTCATATTCAGAAATATAAACAAGATTGATGAATTCAAGGGACACTTCCACAGCCTCAATTTAAAATATGTTGAAAGAGTAAAGGGGTTTGACCCTAATGGTATTTTTGTAGAACATCTATTGGCTGTTGGTTTCAACAATTATTTCATTAATACTATTCTAAATGAAGATGGAGACAATGCCTCAGGCACTCTCGCTCGTGACACCGACGACCTGAAAACGATACTCAACACCAAGAGTCATACAAGCAGAGAGGAAAAGGTTTGGGTGACAAAAGTGCCCAATTCCCGACTGTCACTCCAAAGAGTACAAAATTTGAGAGAAACACTCCAACGACCCACCAAATTAAGAAAGTAACCCACAATTCTTTAGGCGGAGGAGATAAGAACCCTCCTTCAGGAAAAATTGAAAGTTCTCATAAACTTCCCTTGAGGAAGAAAATAAAAAACATTGTGCAAGAAGAGGAGGGGACCTCAAGGTGAAAGTGACATCCACGACCTCTCCCTCGAGTATATGGAACTCAAAATTGACATCGAGAAAGTGTTCCCCAATGTCGACCAACTAGAGAACACTGCTCACCAAAACCATCAGATGGAAATAATTGAGATCAAGACCTTCGACGAAGAAGAGTCTTTTGTATTTCAAAGAGTTGTTTTTGTCAGCGAGTCCAAAAATTTGATTATTGAGAAAATAGATGTAATGAATAAAAAGGGGAAATATCGTTCAGAGATTAACCTACGGAACATGCGGCCTTCCCAAATTTCCCAAATTCACTGAGAAACTGGAAATACTCTAGATAATAATATTGGAGACCTTGAAGCAGAGAATGTTAGGTTAAAGGAGTGAATCAAAGAATTGGAGGAAACTTTAATGCCTCTTCTAGTACTTGCTAGTCCTTTAGAAATGATCGAGCCTACCACACCTGCGAAAAAATTAAAAGGATCAACAAGCCTTCTCACATCGAATCGGGGCTATGTGGAAAAGAATATCATGAAAACAATGGAACTAATTACAAAAGCTTGGGAGATGTCAAAGAGCATGGTCTCTTTTGGAACGAGAGCACACACTTTTCATGAATATCTGTAGGCAGATTTAAAAAATGAGGAAGGTTTCTACCTCGATGCGGTTGTACCATTTGGTTTTAAAGTTACCAATATGATAGAGTTGATAAGAAGAGAGGGGGATCTCCCTTATCCGAACCAGATAAAACAACTAAATGCATGTTGGAAGGAAAAGGTTAAAAACCTGAATATTATTGTCCAAGCATGCAGCCAAGCCATAACCATAAGAGAATAATTATTCAAGAAGCTAACTAAGATAGATCTAGATGGGAGCACCAATGATGTCTAATACCCCAAATTGATACTCAACTTGTTGTTGTTAACCAAGCAAACATTTTGACGAACAAGTTGAGATCTTTAAGGGGTTATCATTTAAAAAATTCTATGACATTCTTGAATATAGTGAAGATGACGTGGAAAACTGGTTGGTTGATTATTCAATTAAAAATGAAGATATTGAAGAAGCTTTGCAGAACATTTCTATTGGTCTAAGGGACTTGGAAGGTGATCTCTTCAATATAAAAATCCAGCATGAAATCAACGTGGCGCCAATGAGAAGCTACATCGAGGAGTGGTTTAAAAAGGTCGTTGACAAACTTACTGATGAAAGGCAAAGGACGGTTGAGACAGTTCCTATAACCGCCGAGGAAAGACATAAAAGGACATCAATGAGCAAGTTATAAACCTTGAGATACCATCACAGTAAGTTCATACTGATCATATCTTTCTGTCTTTATCAAGTTCTTCATCCAATTACTGCACCTCTTTAAATAGAAAGGTTTAATCGAAGATTGATAATTTCCTTTTTCTTCTTACCAGGTCTTGTTGTCTTCTGCTGCCCACTTTCTTCTTTCTACGAACTTCGTTCTTATACATATTTTCTTTATGGTCCACAGGAGCCCCAATCCCAGTAATTATGACAAACACATTTTAATTTTAGAGAATATGTATTGAACTATATATTTTTTGGAAATTCCAAGAGAGTTATTTTGGGAACAATCTCGAATGTACTTTGTAACCCAGTTTTTCTGAATATAAAGTATTTGAGGTTGATCTATCATTATCTTCATTTGAGCTGCCCATGTATCACTCTGTCAAAGTTCTCTTATGCATGCAAATCATTTTCTTTTGATTTTTATGTGATCATAAATATTTAGCCCTACTATGATGGATGTGAGGATTTTTTGTTTATTTGCTTTAAATGTATGAATGTGTGTGTTTCCTGGTCAATTCTGAGGAACTTTTTTTTTTAAAGAAAAATAAAAACATTTTCCGTTTTCTTTTATATCTATTTTACTCTCCTTTGTCGGACTTCTATAAAAGTCCCACATTTTACAAATCTCAAACAGAGGAGTACCACCTCTATAAAAACGCAGGAGGATTTGCATCCTCATGAGGTTGTTGTTTCGGTCCTAATGGATTCAAGCGTCAACATTTTTGGCGACCATACTGGTGACATGAACTGAAAATTCAGAATCTGCCCCAACATTTTTAAAGAATATATGACTTTACCCCAGGGTAATCAGCCCCATTTAGAAATTCGATTGAATAATCAATGAAGAATTTTGCACCAGTTGTATAATCTAGTAATATCGACAACCCAGACTCAAGAAGAGTTAGAAGGGTCCTGGAAGATCTTAGTCTAAGAAGAAGAAAGAGAAATCCTTCCAAGACAAAGGAGAGAAGAACGACAAGATTGAAGAAACCAAATATTGGCTAGAGAAGCACAAGAACAAGGTCAAGATTGAAGTTGGATGAATATGAGGGACCCATTACGAGAAGTAGAAGCAAACACCTCTCTATTCTTAGAAGTGAAAAGATTGATCCTGAAACCTCCTCAAGAATGGCAGCGAGAGACGAACAACCCCGAAATGAGCATCATGAGGAGAGACAAGGAGGTGAAAGAGATGCTGCAAGAAACCAAGGAATTCTGGGGTTTGGAAAAAGGAGGGTAAGAGATTCCCCTCTTAATCTCATAGGTGAACAACATGAGCTCCTTGTTCTCCCTAAGGGCACCTTAAAGGAATTTTCTGGATATGGAGCAATTGATGCAAAGAGGCATCTACACTTATTTCTTGACGTTTGTGACTTTCACCGAGTCGAGTATGATGATGTCATGGTGATCTTGTTTTCGCAAACTTTATCAGAAAGAGCTTATGAATGGTATACAAAATTGCCCAGTAGATCCATTCGCTCATTCAACAACCTCGAAGCTATGTTCCTAACCATGTTTCCCCCCCCAATTGCGTACCATACCCTCCTCACAGACTTCACCCAGATTGGGTTGAGGAAGAACAAAAGGGTACGAGATTTTAATCTCAGGTTCAATAAGACCTTGAGTAGAATCCTAGAAGACAAAAGACCAAATGACCCGATCATTCTCGGTTTTTATAAGAATGCAATTCCCCCGAATGTAAAATATGCCATTAGAACATCCAAAATGGATACTTTGGAGGAAGCAATGACTAAGGCCACTGAGATGGAAGAAATTATGATTGAAACATGCACCGATCCTGACATTATACTGGGAAGAGTACAAAGACAGATGGGAGGATTGAATATTGATAATCAAAAAGATTCCAACTCGAGAAAGAATGAATATTTTAAACCTCGGGCGGCTCGGAATCAAACAGTGGGAGGAGGATTTTTTAAAGGAACCATACCTGACGTAAAAGTTGATCCTGTGGCGGCGCAGGAAACAAAGCAAAGAATCAAGATTGAGCAGATGAATAGAACCATCAGACAAATGCAGAATGAAATAACCAGGTTGAGAAGGGGAGATAATTACATGCCAAACCCAATAATGTCGATTCCCGAACAAAGGAGGAACCCCCTCCCGCCCACGAAAATAGAGTCAGGTTCGAGAATACTGAAGACCCACCGAGACCAAGGGTTCCCAGACAACCTACTCCAAATGCGATTGTTTTGGATGATGTCTGTGACGAGCAATTAATCGAGCAAGAAGGTTATTACTTACCTGATGAAATCTTTGAGAGAATGCGGATGGACGGATGCGAGACATCCATGTATATATGTGGAGAGGGTGAAAACGATCCTAACTTGTAAGAAAATGTTTCCCAAACAAGACTATTTGTAAATATACCAAAGAATAAAGGTGACTCCGACAAAGAAAAACAAAAAGAAAAGGAAAAGGAAAAAGCAAATGAAAAAGTGTCGAATGAGAAGGTGACAGTTGGAACCACAAGGAAACACTTGGTGTCAAGATCAACTCAAATGATGTATAATGTCGTGGAGGACTTAAGTAAGTTGAGGATAACTTTTCCTTTTATGGAAGTGGTGAAGATCCCTCAGTAGAGGCATAACATCTTGAAATTGTTGGATGATCCATCAGAAAGAACTGAAGCTGTTGTTACCACTCCAAAACAGAACTAGAGCCCGTCGACTGCTAAGCTGAGAAGTAAAATTCCGCCCTTCTACATCTCAATTGAAAACCATGATGTTGCATTACATAGCTGTTTAGTTGATACTGGTGTGACAAATAATATAATGCCACTTGTTTGTGGGCCTTGATGGGGGTAGTTGTTATGTCAACTTCCCTAGGGTGTAACATTTTCATACAATATTTGTTTTGGGCACTTGATACCTCATTGAAAAGGTCCAGTTGAGGAGTACACATTCGAAATGGACCAATACATGCCAACATTCTTCTATTGAGCGCCGTCACGTCAAAAAAATGTCATTTAGGGCCTCAAAACGACCCTGGAAGTTTGGGACCCAAAAAGCTTCCAAAATTGAAATTGTATGTTCATCAAGTGGAATAGGTGGGTGACCACCGATGTCCACTTAAATCATTTTTCCCCACTCAAATTTTGTGATGTTCTTTTAGTAAAACCCTATATGTGGAAACTTCATGATGTTCATGAGTCCCGACCCTGTAGTGTCATTGTTACTTTGGGAGTTCATCCCTACAGGGTCCTAGAAGTAGTTTAGATTTCTGCAATTTCATTGATCTTGACAAAGCAACATCAAAAAGTAATCTCTTAGACTGCAAAGTTTTTCTTCTTAAAGGTTTAGTAAGAAGGTAAATGAAAGGTCATTGTGACCAACACAACTCCAACAAAGGGTCTCTCCACACAACAGAAGCAAGTGGACAAGTTTGTACATGAATATATAGATATCTTTACTTCATCTATAGGGGTGCCTCTGCATTGTTAGCTCAAACATTCCATTGACTTGATACTTGGTGCTCCTTTACCCAATGGTCCAATATGCAGATCCTCTCTTCTGGAGAATGAGGAAATAAAGAATCAAATTCATGAGATCATTCGAAAGGGACACATTCGACTAAGCTCCTTACCTTGTGGGAGCCCAATTGTGTCGGTGTAGAAGAAGGATGGGACATGGTGACTCTGTCTTGATTATAGAGCCCTGAAAATAAAATCACTGTCAAGAAGCGGTACCTGATTCCCTAGATTGACGATCTTCTTGATCAACTTAAGGGTGCCAAGTTCTTGAGTAATATTGATATGAAGTTAGGCTACCACCAGGTTTTGGTAGAACAAACTGGTGTATGGAAGACATCCTTCAAATATAAAGATGTATGGAAGACATCCTTAAAATCTAAAGAAGATGTATGGAAGACGTCCTTAAAATCTAAAGAAGGCCTTTTTGAGTGGTTAGTCATGCCTTTTGGATTTAATAATGCTTCAACGATATTCATGAGGATGATGGATGATATCTTGTGGTTGTTCATAAACTCTTTTGTGGTCGTATGTTTGGATGACATACTCATCTTCAATGGAACATGGGTATAAAATTTACAACACATCCAACAAGTCTTGAGCACCCTGCGGTAACACAAGTTATACACCACTTTGGAGAAATCCTTATTCAACATGTAGAGAATTCAATACTTAAGATATATCATGGATGAACATGGGGTGCATATGGACCCAACCAAGATCCAAGTCACTCACGATTGGCCAACCTCGATGACACTGATAGAGATTCGCAACTTCTTGGGCCTCATCGACTTCTACCATAGGTTCATGTTGGGGTTCTCTCATATCACTTGGCCTTGAATTCAAGTTACCAAGGGTGGAGCTAAAGCCAAGTTTGCTTGATTTGAATAAGAACATAAAGCAATCCAGGATCTGAAACACTGTCTTTGCTTTGCACCAGTCATCATGTTGCCAGACCATCAAAAACCATTTGAGATTGAGACATATGCCACCGACTATGCTATTGGTGTAGTCCTCACTCAACAGGGACATTTGGTGGCCTATCACGGTGAAACACTATCTGATGTTGTTCACATATATCCCACCTGTGACAAGGATATGTACACCATTGTGCAGGCATGGTGACAATGGAAGCATTATATTATGGGAAAGGAAACGATCATCCACACTGATCGCAAGCCTTTGCAATTCATGCAAACATAAAGAAAGTTTTAGAATGACTGCCATCATAAGTGGTCCACATACCTGCAACAATTCCACTTGAACATTAAGTACAAGAAGGGAAACACCAACCATGTTGTAGACTGCCTTAGTCGACCCTTAGTTGTGGCACTAACCATAGTTCTTCACTCCCAAGGGCCTGAGACCTCTGGGTGGCCATAATTATACAAAAATGACTCTAAATTCACCGAGCCTAGGAAAATAAGTTCCAAACTTCCACCTCTAGGATGCACTCTTGTGCTATTTGGGCCATCTTTGTGTTCCTTCAAGCGAGCGTGCAAAACTAATTTTGGAGGTAGATTATAGTTGGATGAGAGGGAAATTCGTTGTGGAGAAGACAATATCATTACTTTAGAAGTATTTCTACTGTCCAAAGCTTTGATGGGACGTTGGCCAATATATTAGGTCATGCACTACTTGTGCCATCACTAAACCATCCATCAAGAAGCAAGGGTTGCACACTCCTCTCCTCGCCCTTTAAAATATCTTGGATTCAGTCTCCATGGATTACATGTTCGATTTCTCTCCACCAAACATGGTCATGATTGTGTCTTTGTGGTTGTCAATTGGTTCTCTAAGATGGCCATTTTGGCACCATGTAAAATGAGTATAACAGTCAAGGCCATTGCTTGGATTTTCTTTGAGCATGTTTGGGTTCATTTTGGGATACCACAGAACATTATTTCAGATAGGGACAATAGGTTCCTTGGTACCTTGTATTCCAACATATGGTCTCTGATGGACATGAAGTTGACCAAATCACCTGTCTTTCACCCCCAAACAGATGGAAAAACATAAGTGGCCAATAAGATGATTATGCATATCCTGCACATGTACAACTCCAAGCATCCACGTACATGGGATGAGGGCCTTCCATATGTTCAACATAGATATAATAAAGCCCTCCACAACTTTATTAGCCACAACCACTTTCAGGTGTGCTTGGGGTTCCAACCATTGTCCCCATTAATGTAGCTCTGCTCGTTGTGTATTCACCGACAGAGTCCACCCATGCTTAGACCGAGGCAGATAGAGAAGCCAATTTTTTTGAACATATCCAACACCTCCAACAAAATGTTCGTGATGTATTGTAGAAGGCCAATGCCAAGTACAAGCAATGACATGACCAACATTGGGTTCTACACAAGTTTCAAGTCGGTGATAAGGTGTGGTTGCATTTACAGAAAGAGTGCCTCACAGGCCCCCACGGGAAGCTCAAAACACTTCGATATGGGCCTTACACCATCACAAAGGCTGTGGGTGAAAATAATTTTGAATTGAGTATTCCTCCTTCCCTTAGCTTGCGCCCAATATTTAATGTGGAACTACTTCGACAATATTTTCCACCTCTGTTGGACACCTCAAAGGTGGCTGAGCAATTGGCCCCTACCGTGATAGAACCATTTGACACCACATATGCTCATGATGACTCATTAGTCTCAGTTACATCCCTTTCCCTGCTTGCAGGAGAAAAATACCCCTTTTCCTCCCTAAAAATATCTTTAAAAATCCCCTTTTTCTTGATGTGCGCGACTCTTCTTAAAGCAACTTGCGTACGTACGTGCCTTGCTAGTTGGAAAACCATGTACATGTTTTATTGGCTCAAAAAAAAAATAATAAATCCTGATATTTAGAGCGGAGTTGACAAGTTCCCCAGGTTCCTGACCTCCTGTATCCCGTTCATAACTTCTCCAACCATCAAAAGGGAGTATAAAAGAGAACCTTGGGATGGAGGAAGATGATATCAAAGAAAGGAATCCCTATGATGTCCTTTTCATTATAGTCATGCAAGTCTCCCTTTTTCCCCTTTGATTCCAAGATTGTCCTCCCCCCCGAAATACCTTGTTTTTGGGATTTGTGTTTCCCTTATATTGTCATGTAGAAAGCCATTGCTTCCTTGGACCCGTTGGAACACAAAGCTTTGGAGGTTGTGCTTGTTATCTTTGGCCTTGGGTGGAGGAACTTGGAGCCAAGTTTTGGGACTGTGTCACAATGATTATAGGTTGTAACCAACTTCTATGTTGTTATTAATAAAATGTCTCTTGTTCTCGTCCATTTCTATTTGTTGATTCATGCTTTTAATGAGATTGTTTATATCTCGCTTTGAGTCTATTATGCAAATTGAAATGATCATGTTTAGTTAGTTAGTATATAACTACATATTTGTAGTTGCATGTTTCTTTTTTTGTAGGAGATTTAGAGGATCATTGGGTGAGAGTTCTAGAGCTAAAATTATAGACTGGGATCGACTTCAAATGTTGGGTTCCAGGTATGTTCTCTTTTCTATCTTCCGAAAGTTAGTTACGACAAGTAGTTATTTTTAAATAATTTCCTAATTAGAGTCCGAGAGAAGTATTTTAGGGCATTGCTATGTTGTGGCAGTGACCCATAGCCACAATAATTAGTTTTTCGTAACATACTTGGTGACTCCACTGGGGATTCTCCTTTTGGGGTAGTTATGGTTGCATTTCTTTTGAAGCTTTTTTGTGTTTTAGACTTTTATTTAGCATTCTCTAAATTTCTACAATTAAGTCTAAGTCTTCCAAACATTTCTATCTCAGTTTGAGAGGATTTTATAGGTTGTACGTCGTTTAATTTTGATACAGTTGCATACATATGCGACTTTCCTTGAATAAAGTTGCGTACATACTCTACTTGTCGCTTAGATAGTCACATACATGTTCTCGGTTTGAGTTTTTTACTCTTTCCAGATCATTGAAGGGTGGGGGTTGTGATACTATAGGGTCTCCTTAAATATCGTTAGTCTCTGGGGATTGATTTTTGGTTTTAGAAATTGTTTCTATCGTTCTGATTCATTCTTGGATTTGCTTTTTGATCTCCATCCTTTTTTTTGGTTTTCTTTTGGTCTCTCTGCTGCATTTGGTGTTTTGTTTTTTTTACCTAATTTTCCAAGTTTTTTTAAGTTTATACACTCTTTCCCTTGACAATAGTCGTGTACAAATGCTATTGTTACATAAAAGTAAAGCATGTGCATATGCTGAAAAAACACGTAAGTGTTGGGTCATGTATGTGGCCTATATAAGGTCAAAGCGCGTACATACACGCCCTGTAGAAGGTCAAATCGTGTACATATGCACCTTGTAGAAGGCTAAAGCGTGTACATACATTCCCTATAGAAGGAAAAATCATGTACAAACTTCATACGTGCTCCCTAGTTATATAGGGTGCGTACATACGTGACCTACAATAGAGACAATTGCGTACACCTCCAAAAAAGTGACTTTTTTGCTTGTTTTTCAGTCTTTTTGAATACATGTTTCAGCTAGTTTGGGTTTTTTTTTGAGGGAGTTTGGTCCCAAATTTTTTTTTGGCCTATAGGAGGTTGGTAAGGCCCTAAATTTGAATGGAAAACAAAGTTTTTTGATCCATCTTTGTCTCCCTTTTATCCCTTGGATTGCATCACTATAAGACTAGTCTTATTCTCAAGATCTCGATTTCATGGTCGTTGTTGTGGTCATTTTTGAAACTTGAGTTTGATACTTTCCTTTAGTGATTTCCTTGGAATTTTAAAACATAAAACAAATTTTTTTACTTTCTTTTAGCATCTTTTGTTGGTTTTTTCTTTGGTAGAAAGAAGAAAAAAACCAAAAAACCCTAATTTTCTGCTAATTAGGTCTCTTTCTTTCTTTGCATTGTTATTTGAAACAGAAAAAGATATTAGCATGGGATTTTATTTTCTTCTCATCTTGAAAGAATTTCAAAAGAAAAAGTGTAAAGAACATCCTTGTGTTTGCTTCTTTTGCTTTCTCAAAAGGTTGCATTGTGCATTTTGCATCAGAAAGAGAAAAGATTGTATTTCAAAGTTTGAAATTTAGTCATGCATTTTGCTTTTTTGAAACTCTTCTTCATTGAAGAATTAGTGTAAAGTTTTATTTGTGAATGTTATTATAAGTTTCATTTTTGCAAGAGTCTCAAACTACATCAGTTTCACTTCTATATCCTTTGAGTAGAAACAACCAATAAAATGAACACTAAACTTAAAATTTACTAAACATTGTTTCTAAGGTTCACAAACAAGTTTAGGGTTAGGGATTTGGATAAGGATTGGAGAGATAACTCTCCAAGGTCGGTAAACAAACATAAGAGTCTGAGTTAGGGAAAGTCAAACCCAACTATTGTATAATTTTGGTCGGGAAACCCCTCTCATACATGAGCCAAACACGAGGTCGCGTAAGGAAGAACCAAGGAGATAACCCCTTCAAAACTTGAACAAGAATTCCAGAGAGATCGTATTTTGGGGGTTTCGTTAGTGCTCATTCCTCCCCAAGAGGCAACGCTTTTGCGGCTTTAGGATTTGTTAGCTTGCCCATACATTCAATCCCGACTATTGACTGTTCCCCTGGACGCTGACTACGAGTTGGTATGCATAGTTGCTTTTCCTAGGAATCTCAGAGGTGATTGTGGTGGGTGTCACATGGTACCTGAGGTAGACATCATATCACACTATCAGTACCCCTGGAGGGTGCCCTTCAAAGCGAGGGTTACTTGCACCAGGTAGGTCTAGTTAGTGGAGGTCGGGGTAACTGCTTCTCACTCCTTTGTTCATTGGTCTCAAGACTTGATCAACCCATGTCGGTATCCAAAAGGTCCCTTTCCACTTTTCATTACTTTGGACTCAAGACCTTATCTATCTAGGTTGAAGTTTTAGAGAAGTTGTTTTTTTTGCGATGTTTCTCTTGGGATTTTTTTGTGAAGTGTTTCTTTGTATAGTTGGACTTAGGTTGTGTCAGTATCACCACTTTTAGATCGTTAATTCAAGGTGGTTGACCAATCACTCTGCTGGTCGATAAGGACCCCTAGTCTTTCTTTTGAAATCGTGGAGCCGCCTCCTAGAAGGCACGGGTTTTTATTCCACAGGTTTGCTAGAGTAAGTGTGTGAGACTTTTTTGGACATGAACAATCTCACAAGGGATGAACTTGTGCATAAGAACGATATGGCCAAAGTTCTCGAGGATACCAACCAAGGGACCCCTTCCAAAGGGGATTCTTGTGCTTTTCCGTTCTTTGGAAACATTGGTACCCCCTTGATGGCCACTTTGAACATTCCCGGGTTGAATGTTGGGCTACCGGTTTGGTTATGGACCACTCTGAATGTTCTGAATGCTCTTGATGCTTCTTATATAAACACCTTATGTCATGGGTATCATATGGATGTTGATCCTTTACCTTCTGTATCCACTAAGTCTACACCTTCTCCTTCTCCCTCTTCTGGTGAAAGTCTATCTACTAGTAACTAGAAGTCTAAAAGGAATA
The DNA here is from genome assembly GCA_032191745.1 of Picea mariana. Lineage (NCBI taxonomy): Eukaryota > Viridiplantae > Streptophyta > Pinopsida > Pinales > Pinaceae > Picea > Picea mariana. Next base: position 161,569 of record JASDQU010101211.1, on the reverse strand, counting down.
GGAAGAGAAAGAGCAAGAATAAAAAGTCACAAAAATTTTCCCGTCACGTTGGGGATGTGCCACCAGTCACTACTAGTCACGCTGGGGGCATGAATCTAGTCCCTGAAAGTCACACTGGTGTCCAATTAACAACCTTTGCTAGTCATGTTGGAGTCATGTCAACAACCTCTACGAGTCATGTTGAAGACCAATTACCAACCTCTACTAGTCATGTCGGGAGCATGAAACCAACCTTTGCTAGTAATGTTGGAGTTATGTCAACAACCTCTATGAGTCATGTTGAAGACAAGCAACCAACCTCTGTGAGTCATGATGAGAGAAAAGGTCAAATCACTGCAAGTCATACTGGCATTCATTGTCCATCCTCTATGAGTCATCTTGGGGAAAAAATTCTAGTCACTGCAAGTCATACTGGCATTAGTTCTCCAACCTCTGCGATTCATGTTGGGAGAAAAATTCAAGTCATTACAAGTCATACTGGCATTAGTTCTCTAACCTCTGTGATTCATGTTGGAATAAAAAGTCCAATCACTGCAATTCATACCAGAATTAGTTCACCAACCTCTTCGTGTCATGTTGGAGATCTGTAACCAACCCCTGCTAGTCATGTTGGGGGCACGAGTCTAGTCACTGCTAGATATATTGGACAAAAGTCATTGACCTCTACGATTCATGTTGGAGACCAATACCCGACCTCTGCTAGTCATACCGGGGGCAACCCACCAGCCACTGCAAGTCATGCTAGGGGCATCGATATTGTTGAGAAGCTTGGATGAATAAGATGTAAGCCTAAGTTCCCTTGTAATATTTGAAAGGGAGATCACCTTACTCATTTGTGCCCTGCTATTGTTGTGGTACGAAGAGCGTGGTCCTTATCTAAAGGCCTTTCTAGTTCTGAGTCATTTTCGGTTTTCAACAATCTTTTCAATCATTGGTTGATGAAGTGGTTGTGTCAATGCAATGTTCAGTTGATACCACTCTTAATTTGGGGGTGATGCATCTCTTGACCATGTTGTATTGCATCCTATTCAGCCAGTGACTGAGGAAGTGATCTCGCCGATGCAATATTTGACTGATCCCACTCTTATCTTGGAGAGTGACAAGTCTAAGGAAGTGATCTTACCGTTGTAATTTTCGTTCGATCCCACTCTGCTCTTAGAGAGTGACGAGTCTAAGGAAGCGATCTCACCGATGTAATCTTTGGTTGATCCCACTCTTCTTTTGGGGAGTGATGCGTCTTTTGACCATGTCTTTAGCATTTCCAATTTAGTACCTTTTGAACAAGGGGGCATTCCACTCTCTTCGAGTATGATCCCTCCAAGTCCTGGGATGGTTTCCTTTGATTCAAATGATCTTGTTGAGTCTCGTATTCCTTCTTCTACACGTTTCCAGATAAGGGTTAAATTTAATTTAGTGGATATTTACCGATGTATTGTAGATGAAGGATCCTATACAAGTATTTATCCTCCTCAACTTGGCAAGCTTTGGGTCGACAAAAGACCTAGTGAATGTTTGGGGATTCTTCCTCAATTGCCTACCACTTTAGGTGGGAAGATTATCCTAGTCGATTTGTTAGTGGTGCCAGGCCCATTAGACTTCAATATGATTATTGGGCGTGATTATGTTTATGATATGAATGTTGTGGTGTCTACACTTTTTCATGTGATGCATTTTCCTCACAACAGAATTATTGTCACTATTGATCAACTTTCATCTGATAATCACCATCCTAGTTCAACTTTAGCTCAAATTTCCCTTTTGTATGTTCTTATTGTTCGAGTCGACTCTTCCCCGCCATGGGTGAATTATGTGGCATCTTATCCTCGATGTCCAATTGCTTCTAAGAAGGATCCTTTACAATCATGTTGGCCTTCTCGAGACAAGGTCTCGACAATTGATCAGGTGTTGTAGCCAATGGGGGCAAGTGAGCCTTTGCTTTCCCCTTTTGACCCGTGTAATCTGGCACTTCCTCTCGAGTATGATCTTAGTATTTGTGAGACCTTGAGCCTTGGTATTGGTGAGTCTTCAAGTCCCCATTTCCTGGATTTTGAATTGCCTTCGGATGAGGCTACCTTGAAGCTATGATATCACTCATTTCTTCCACTGTATCATAACATTCTTTTATTCCCTTTCAAGCTTTATAATATGAAAAAGACAAAAAAAAATAAAAAAACAAAAAAACAAAAAAAGAAGGATGGGAATGAGTCTCATTTTTTATATGGCAGCTACTTATGTCGCCCTTGAACATAACACAATCTTTTGAGTCTTTACCTCATGATTAGGTTTAGTATGGATTTATGAGGCATTTTTTCTCATTTTTGAGCATCATCTCCTCCGGTTGGTTATTCTTCCAGTCATATGGAGCATTTGTTGATAGCTCATGTGTCACAAATGTATCCCAGTTTATAGTCAATGCTTCCCAAGTCACATTTTGTGTCGTGTTTCTGTTCAAGGGAAGTCATCCTGTGTCAACCATTTTTTAGAAACCTTGAATTTTTAAGTCGGCCTTCCCGTGTCAATCAAGTTTTTCTCAAATTCACAAGTATCTTTGTAACCCACTCGTGCTAGTATAAAATGTACCCATTGACTTCTTGCTGGCGGGTTTTCTCTTATCGACTACGACACATTACTTTGAGAGTATAACCACCCATATTTGTGCCCTGGGCCTATTTACATTATTGATAGGTGACCTTGCGCTCATTAGACGACAAACTATCATTGGTCACTGATTGAGCAATTTCCCTTGTGTTCGACGTCAATAACCATTATCACATATAGGGATTCATGCAATACCTTGGTTTCCATTTGACCCCATTGGTGGATTCCTCATCTTTGTCAGTAGTCTCCATCATTGACTACTATTCGAAAAGTCTCTACCGTGTGTTATTCCATCCGGTACATGCCAGAGTCGTACCTTTGTCTGGTCCTTTCAATATTTTCATTCGAGTCCTTCCAAATATTTGGCCTTCTACTACTCCTCGTGTTGGATGATGGAGGATGCCTTAATTCCTTCCTTCCAATGAATCTCTTCCTATTGACTTCAACACATATTGATTTAGGACAGGGCTCTAGAGTCTTTTTTAGTACCTTGGGGCTTCAGTCATCAGTGGAAGGTTCCCTAGATATTGGCAGTGGGAATACATCAATGTCCCCTACTTGATAAATTCTATTAGGTGTTTGATATCAACTCCTTTATTCACACTTGTTAGATTGTACTAGGTACCTTGATGCCCATTATCAATATTGGTGGGTTGTCTCATGTTTGTTAACGATATACATCAATGATCAGTAATCAAACGATGTCTCACTATGTTATACTTCAACACATTTATTCACATATTGTAGATTTGTACCATGAAAGATTGTTTTGAAGACTTTAGGTGAAGTACAAGCATCACCTCTTTTGTGCTCCTACTTGATAAGAGAGTATCTTACTTGTTTCTATTTCAGGTATTGTTCTGGGACTGGTCTTCAACTACTCATGGCTATTTGTAATGTATTTCGACCATCAGTTGATTTTATGACCTCACACATCACGGGGCATCTGTTATAGTGTCATTTGACACCACATATGCTCATGATGACTCATTGGTGTTAGTAACATCCCTTTCCCTACTTTCAAGAGAAAAATCCCCCTTTTCCTCCCTAAAAATATCTTAAAAAATCTCGTTTTTCTTGATGTACGTGACTCTCCTTAAATCAACTCGCGTACATACACGCCTTTGTAGTTAGAAACTTGCGTACATGTTTAATTGGATAAAAAAAATAATAAATCTTGATATTTCGGGCGGAGTTGATGGGTTCCCTAGGTTGCCGACCTCTTGTAGTTCGTTCATAACTACTCCAACTGTCAAAAGGGAGTATAAAAGAGAGCCTTGGGATGGAGGAAAATGATATCAAAGAAATACATCCTTATGCTATCCTTTTCATTATAGCCCTGCAAGTGCCCCTTTTCCCCCTTTGCTTCTGAGATTTTCCTTCCCCTTGAAAACTCTTGTTTTCAGAATCTGTGTTTCCTTTATCTTTTCAAGAAGAAACCATTGCTTCCTTGGACATATTGGAACACAAAGCTTTGGAGTTTGTGCTTGTTATCTCTGGCCTTGGGTGGAGGAACTTGGAGCCTAGTTCTGGGACCGTGCCACATCGGTTACAGGTTGTAACCAACTTTTATGTTTTTATTAATAAAAGATCTCTCATTCTCATCCATTTCTATTTGTTGATTTATGCTTTTAATGAGATTGTTTATATCTTTCTTTGAGTCTATTATGCAAATTGAAATGATAATGTCTAGTTAATTAGTACATAAATACCTATTTGTAGTTACATGCTTCTTTGTTTGCAGGAGTTTCAGAGGATCATTGTGTAAGAGTTTCGGAGCGAAACTTCTTGATTGAGATCAACTTCAAACATTGGGTTCCAATTATGTTCTATTTCCTATCTTTCAAAATTTAGTTACTACAAGTAGTCATTTTTAATCAATTTCCTAATTAGAGTCCGAGAGAAGTCTTTTAGAGCACTGCTATGTTGTGGCCCTGACCCATAGCTATAGGACTTAGTTTTCCGTAACACCTACAAAACTCAATCCCGACTGCATTGAGCAAGCTACAGTGGATCGAATCATGCACACCAAGATGAAAGGCAATCGCCAGCGGACCATACATCTCTATTGGGTTGTCAAAGTAGGACAATTTCTTCACCAAGGCAAGCGACTCACCAAGGTGTAGATTCAACAAAAGTTTCCCCATCTAGTGCAAGAACTTGACGCAATGGGGACCATTGCTTTCTAAGGGGGGATGATTCATCTCCTAGGTGGAGGAGGACAAAAAGTGAGTGTGTTTTTTTCCTTGACTACCATAACATCAAATAAAGCAAACACATTATTGATATGTCATTCATATTTAAACAACTATAAAATGTTAATATAGATCTATTTCAATTTTTGATATTTTTTTAAAGGGAAGTTGCTTCTTTCATTTAGATGGTAAACCTTGAAAATCTCGGCCACCCTTTATATAATTATAGTAGTTATGGGTGAGGTTGTTGATACCAAGCCAACTCAAATTGCATTAATTCTGATCAACATTGCTAACAAAAATACAAACAAGTACACAAACTAATATAATCAACCTTAGTAAAAAAGGGTGGACCAAACCTATATGCCTGAAGGCTATAACAATAGCTACAACAAGCAAACCCCGTAAAAGGAAGAAGCATGCTTGCTGGTATTTGAACTTAACTCTTCATTACAACAACTGCTCCAAATTACAACTAGAATGTAGCTCAACGAACTATCTTAATTTTGGACTTATCATGTCTCAAAAGGAAAAAAACTTCAAAAACAAATCTTAAAATATTTACACCTTCAAATATTATTCAATAACCCCAAATGGACTGCCAACTTGCATGGATGGAAATGTGGTTGGCGTGGATTGTATGGTGCACATAATTAGAACCTCAGGATCTCCCCCCCCTCCTCAAGGCCTTCCAGATGTCCCTTCACGCATCACTCAAGTTCACTCGACTTAGCTGATACCTGCCTCTTCCAGATATCCCTTCACCTGCTTGTTCTCATGTTTGTGCAAGTGCTAGAGAAAACAATTGAGGTTAAGTGGAAGTCCTCGATGACTTTGGTTGAGAAGATATCCCCTGATTGTGGATTTTTAATTTAAAGAAGATTAACTAGTTGAATGTTGCAAGTCATCTTCATTTCATTAACTATATTCTCATATTGAAAAGATACACGTCTACCTCATTAAAATACAAAATAAAGGGAAATTTCCCTATAGACAAAAAACTTAGAAATAAGTTCATGTTATTTTGATTCTTAAGGTTGGAAGACTCATTATATCATTTCCCAAAGGCTACATAATTTGATACAAGGTCCAAGGTCCATCCAAAGACCTTGCATCACGTCATTGGTGAAACTCGACCTTTGATGAAAGATACATTAACCCCTCACTTTTTACCAATTAAATAAACCACCATGGACAAACTATCATATATATATATAAACATTCTTAATGATTCATTATATGTGTCAACCATTATATGTTAGAATGAAGATTTATCTTCAAATAAAAGTGAGTGGATTTTAATTTTAGAACTCTCTATCATTTTGAAACTTTGTAGTATACATACATACATATACATATATATTCTTTGGAAAATACATGCTTGGGAAACTCTTGGGAACTTCCTCTCATTTCAAGGATGGTACCATATGTCATGACATAAATTTTGATAAATGTAGTTACATAGATAAATAACACAACCTGGAGCTAGTCACTGATAAAAGTAGAGATACATGATTCAATGTTTCATGAATTACAAGGAATATGTGGTGAGTAACTTACTTGATAGCTAGGACCAACTTACCTATGGCGCTCTCCTCAATCTCGCAAGCCACAACAGAGTATGGGGGACGACTCACCTCCCAATCAACTCCTTAGTCATCATGACTAAGAGCCCCTGAGCCCTGAATCCACTACTATGCCAACTCTTCTTAGCCTTGTCCTCATATTTCCCAAGCAAAATGAGATATCTTCTCTCCTTCTTCTTCGTCCTTATATAAAATCTATCCACGGTAAGGAACTCATCCCTAGGATCCATTATTTCATTCTTTATTATATTCTCAGGGTTTCTCCATAAATTGTCTTTACTTATTTTACCAAGTTCTTTTATTGTACCCAAATATCCATAATAAGTACTTATTATGACCCCTTTATGATAATTGTCATACTTCTGTATTATTATTTACTTATATAAGTACTTATTATGACCTCTTTAGGGTAATTATTATACTTCTTTATTATCATTATTTATTTATATAATTAATAATAATAACAAGGCATGACATACTCTCCTCCTTCAAGGAACTTCGTCCCAAAGTTAACTTTGATTATGTTACTTATAGGTTTTAAATTAGCTCACCATATCCTCCAAAACACCCTCTATTAGCTCCCGTATCTTCCATAACACCCTCTGTTGGAGTATTATAAAGCCACCTAAGTGACCGCAACATGCTTTGAAAGTCCACATCACAACACCGGGGAAGCGCGAGTACTCTCTAGCTTTTCTTCTTGACTTTTGGAACCAGGCTTAAAGCCTACCGGTCTATCCAGAGCCCCAAGGATCAAGACCTCATATACTCAAGCATGCATTTGGATTGGTACTCATGTACACTAGGCATATTGAGAGTTTGACATCAACTCACTCCACAAATACTACGTACAACTTCAGCCATCGAAGTCCAATCCCACAACACTGCAAGTGAGCAACACTCCATCCATTCTTTGGGACTTCAACATCACAAATCCAATACAAGGGATATGAATCACTAACATAAGCAGTAGATTGAGTTGTCGCCATCCCATAACATGCTATTTTTAGTATTCTCCTTCATGGTTATGGGCTCCCACGATATCATCAAATAAATTGACCCTCTCGACCATTGGTGGATTTCTTGACAATCACAACCTCACAACATGCGATCAATGCATTAGTCATAATATCAACATCTCAAAGAAAGAATATGCACGCTAACTCTCGCATGTATTCACGAGAATATAACATCATTTCCATCACCACATGCTCCAACATGTCATCGTAAAACATCTTATCATAAAAGAATTGCATGTAATTACAACATATCATCACATTAGTAAACACTATGATAAAAAATCTAACCTCAACATATCTTTATCAAAGATATAACATTACATCAACATAATATATGGAACCACATGTTATCATACCATACCATCCTAAAAATGATAATCATCTCAACACATTTCACATGCAGGTTAGTAAATTTGATTTTGTTGATGAATCACGATAAGAACACTCTTGATATTTATTGCACAAATACATAGTGAATACTAACTTTTATCTCTAAATCATGAATTATCATCAAAACATCCATCTAGCCTATAGATCTACTGGTTTAATTTTATCAGCATGGGCTAGATAATTATTACTATGAGTGCTAGGTTCTCATCAAGATATCGATTATTTTTCAACAATCATTTCCTCTTCTTTCAAGGTTGACAATTTAGGCGACATGTATAATCACCCTATCAATATGCTAAAGTTTTGATATAATTTCCTTGTTTTAATACATTATTAACCTTTGAGTAAGCCCCAATAAACTAAATAATCAAGGAAAGTATTCCAACCGAGCAATGGAATTCCACAACAATCTATTAATGACATTAATAGTATGACTTAAATCATCAAGTCCAAATCAAATTTTTCCATAGATTTTTTTTCCCATTAGCCTGCTCAATTAAAAAGTAATGCTCAAAATTCCTCTAAATCTTTTTTTAATGATTTTTAATCTAGTGAACATCTTTCCAAAGATTTCAAAGTAAAAAATTGAGGCATATGAAGCTTTGGCAATGAAAAATTTCAATCTACATTACCAAAACTATCTGAAGGTACTCATAACTAAACACAATCAAATGTTACTCAAATTTATTGGTCATAATATTTATCTATAAGGTGATCAAGCTTAATGACTGCATACATTAACAATCATCCCAAGTTGAAATAGGTCCAATAGAATCCATAACTTGGGATAAGATGCATCTGGTCTACCAACCCAAGTGTTGGTCTACCACATTCCTTGCAACTAACTACATCATGTCTTACAAATGCATTTATATACAAAATCTAAGTGTCCAAAAGTACAATTATTACTTGCCACACAGAGACTTATCCAACTCATAAGCATTATAAACTTAGTTTGGATTCCACCATACATGACTGATTCATAATTCCCTAAACATTAAGGCACCAATATAATCCAAAACTCATGTACAATCAATGAACAAATAATGTTGTTGTGAGTTGTGACAATAATTTGGTTGAAACGAGTATAGTGCTTCAATCACTTAAATTATCTATATTTAAGCATTTCTATTAGTGCCGAGTTAAAATAAACTTTACTGTGCCGAGCTAAATTTTGTTTCTTCTTAAAGAAACTTGGAATTTACTTTAGCAAATTAGTGTAGCTTAGACAATGTGTGCCTACTTCCAAAGCCTTTGTTCACATGTTCCAGTGTTTTTCCCACACTTCAACGCCCAAGGGCATACTCAACACACCACCCTTGTGCATACGTAGTGTTCTGCGTGCACACTTCAACATGTCGTGTATCGGGTTCCAAATCTCTACCCTCACTAAGATGTTAATTGTCATGAGTATCGATATACATGCATGACAAGAATATCTTATGATATGCCAAGAAGACAAACGATGCTCGATAGTTACAAAACTTAAGCGCCCTTAACAATTGAATCTTGATGTTGTATCTGAAATGTATTTCTATTTATACCATGATAGAGCATAGAGCAAGTTAGCAAATAATTAGTCATTTATTTTTCTATTGCATGCTCTCTATCACAGACATTATAGAAACCAAAAAAATACAACGAAATGGGATCAAATCATTAAATTCGGTCAAACTCGATTTGAAATTATGATATGTGAAATTACATTGCCATAATACCACCGATGTGTGACATTAATTGCAAAACCCTAAAATGATTTACGTCCCTTTTCCCCATAGGGTGCTTAGTTGGTTTACTATGCTTCGGTTAGCTATCGTTATGCTTCGCTATCGCTCACAAATCATCCTCATAGTAACTCTACTCACACCAAGTACGTGTTCCTTGTTAGATAACTAAATCGACACAACTATGGCGGAGTTAATTTGCAAGTTACCTTTATTTCCTTAATATATCTGACACTATAACAAGCGATTCTTATGATCTCAAGACTTGAATTTCATATAGAATCACTCAACAAAAAGGACCCTCTCGGTTTTGTTAATCGCTCATCTGAGCAATCTAAATTTTGACTTCCATATTTGAGTTTCTAGTTTCTACATGGTGTGTTGTTATCACACCTAGATCATCATGACTTTGGTCGATAGTTCTACGTTAGTTGGAAAGCTGTCCATTATCGTTGAAGCTCTTAGAGAGATCCACCCAACTCCATTGTAGTACTAAGTTAGTGTAAAATCATCATAAAAGCAAATGAGTCCACTTATATCATATTTAGGGTATCTAGAGACCTCCCACTAAGTCAAGTCTCCAACTACTTGTATCAAGGCGTCCTTCAACCTATCTCGAATGCATTCAAACACCAGAGATGATAACATTCACCAAAGATGACAACGTTCACGTCAATATAGAAATTATTTTTTATTTCTTTGACATGGATCATAGTGATATTGTAGCTTCTAAATTTCTTTTATTTATTTTTTTCTCGATAAATATGAATACATATAACAAACTTTAATAGTAGCCGACCCTAAGTATGTTTTTTTTCCAAAGAAAAAAAGAGTAATTTTATTTCATCATTTGAAAACAAAATTACATTTTGCATATACACCTCTTGGTGTATTTCTGTTACATTGGAGTTTATAGCTAATTGTTATTAATGTAGTCCGAGTATATTTCTGCAATTGTGTCTTCAAAAAAGTCTTATGTTCCTTATGAGAGTTCTCTACTCAAAAACTATTGTATGTAGCTCAGTCAAGTCCCTAAGTTGGGTTGTTTTGTGCATATGTATTCATTACAATTTGTATATAAATGTATCTTTTAGATCTGTATTGAGCTGTAAATGAGGTCATTCCAAAAAAGATTGGTGTAGATATTCACAAGCTTGATCATTTTGATATTCTGTTACTTTCCATTGGCCCATAGCCAAATGAACCCCCTCTTTCGACCTCCGGTCCGCTTCTTTATTGTTTTCCTTGTAGACATGTTGACAAATAAGTGAGTCAAGTGTTGTCTGTAATTGAAAGATGTCTTCCACTAAGGAAGCAAGTCTTGTGTTTGTGCATCTTTTTGTGCCTTTTATCCAATTTATGACATTTAATGAGTCCCCCAAAAAATTTAAGGAGTGACAAACCTTTTCAATGGCGAAAGCAATGAGTAGTTTGAGGGTCATTAGTTCAGCACAGTTGTTTGTTCCTGTCCCAAATCCAAAATTCAAAGAGTAATAGTGAGAATTTGAAAGACAGAGAAGTCCTCCTCCTCCACAACGATTATGTTGAGAAGCCCCATCGAAAAATCCCCAAGGAGAAGATTTGTCAATCTCGACCTCCTGAGACTGTCTAGAATTGACTCTTGATTTCTGAGGGGGGAGGGAGGACATAATAGATATAATCTTGGCCGCTGCTATGATATTTGGTGCCAAGGTGATGCAGGCGAGTGTGTTCCTACACCTCAATCATCACCACTTGATGCAGGCGAGTGTGTTCCTACACCTCAGACTCACCCGCTCTCAGGATCGTTCGATTTCACTCCTTCGTGAGCCGAATTAGCTCCTTGGATTCCCTTGAGAATCACTGCTGCAACAACCCGATCCACAGGTCCTTCTTCCCCCTTCACAGCTTCTGCACCTAACCGTGGTTATCCACGACTCTGTATCGGGGTTCGGGGTTTCACACTTCCTGTTATCGAGAGTCACTATCCTCTCGATTCCCCGATTTTCGATGAGCTCCTTTTCCTTTATGCGCTGGCCCTCCTGGCTCAGCTCCTGCTCATATGACCAATTTCATAAGACCGCAGTCCTATACTCTTACCTTGAAACCGGAAGATCGGTTTCAAGG
>JASDQU010101211.1:117307-144506 GCA_032191745.1 Picea mariana | reverse complement strand
TTCTTTTGCAGGTTCATCATTGTATGAGCGTTGGAACAGAGCTAGGATGGCGATGGCGAGAGGAAGCGACATTTAAACGGTATGTCACTCATCCCTCTTTAGTTAGTAAATTCAATATCTAAAACTTAAGGAAAGCGTCATGTTCTGGTGTGTTTTGTTCTAGATCTAGGTGGATTTAGGGAGATCAGTTAGTGTCCGCACCTACCGATTAGTCTGATAACACCGGATGTCTGAACAAACGAGTAAGTTCCTGGATAGGAAGGGGACACTAGAAAAAATGGATAATTATAATGTTATAAGGATTTTTGGGTCCAAGGAAAATCCTTCCTTCCTTTTCTGCCACATATCTAACAAAATGTTTGTTACTGAAATAGTAACGCAGTACAACTACTGGTCGCATTTTTTCCATGAAAAGAGAAAAAAACAATTCATACCTCTGCCTTGGAAAGTTGGGTATTTCATATTCAGAAATATGAATAAGATTGATGAATTCATGGGACACTTCCACAACCTCAATTTAAAATATGTTGAAAGAGTAAAGGGGTTCGACCCTAATGGTATTTGTGTATAACATCTATTGGCTGTTGGTTTCAACAATTATTTCATTAATACTATTCTAAATGAAGACAGAGACAATGCCTTAGGCACTCCCGCTCGTGACACCGACAACCTGAAAATGATACTCAACACGAATGAGTCATACAAGCAGAGAGGAAAAGGTCTGGGTGACAAAAGTGTCCAATCCCTGATTGTCACTCCAAAGAGTACAAAATTTGAGAGCATCACTCCAACGACCCACCAAATTAAGAAAGTAACCCACAATTCTTCAGACAGAGGAGATAAGAACCCTCCTTCAGGCAAAATTGAAAGTTCTCATAAACTTCCCTTGAGGAAGAAAATAAAAAACATTGTGCAAGAAGAGGAGGGACCTCGAGGTGAAAGCGGCATCCACGACCTCTCCCTCGAGTATATGGAACTCGAAATTGACATCGAGAAAGTGTTCCCCAATGTCGACCAACTAGAGAACATTGCTCACCAAAACCCTTAGATGGAAATAATTGAGACCAAGACCTTCGACGAAGAAGAGTCGTTTGTATTTCAGAGTGTTGTTTTTGTCAGCGAGTCAAAAAATTTGATTATTGAGAAAATAGATGTAATGAATAAAAAGGGGAAATATCCTTCATAGATTAACCTACGAAACATGCGGCCTTCCCAAATTTCCCAAATTCACTGAGAAACTGGAGATACTCTAGATAATAATATTGGAGACCTTGAAGCAGAGAATGTTAGGTTAAAGAAGTGAATCAAAGAATTGGAGGAAACTTTAATGCCTCTTCCAGTACTTGCTAGCCCTTTAGAAATGATTGAGCCTACCACACCTGCGGCAAAATTAAAAGGATCGACAAGCCTTCTCACATCGGCTCGGGGCTATGTGGAAAAGAATATCATGAAAACAATGGAACTAATTACAGAATCTTGGGAGATGTCAAAGAGCATGGTCTCTTTTGGAACGAGAGCACACACTTTTCATGAATATCTGCAGGCAGATTCGAAAAACGAGGAAGGTTTCTACCTCGATGCGGTTGTACCATTTGATTTTAAAGTTAACAATATGATAGAGTTGATAAGAAGAGAGGGGGATCTCCATTATCCGAACTGGATAAAACAACTAAATGCATGCTGGAAGGAAAAGGTTAAAAACCTGAATATTATTGTCCAAGCATGCAGCCAGGCCATAACCATAAGAGAAGAATTATTCAAGAAGCTAACTAAGATAGATCTAGCTGGGAGCACCAATGACGTCTAATACCGCAAATTGATAATCAACTCGTTGTTGTTAACCAAGCAAAAATTTTGACGAACAAGTTGAGATCTTTAAGGGGTTATCATTTGAAAAACTCTACGACATTCTTGAATATAGTGAAGATGATGTGGAAAACTGGCTGGTTGATTATTCGATTAAAAATCAAGATATTAAAGAAGCTTTGTGGAACATTTCTATTGATCTAAGGGACTTGGAAGGTGAGCTCTTCAATATAAAAATCCAACATGAAATCAACGTGGCACCAATGAGAACCTACATCGAGGAGTGGTTTAAAAAGGTTGTCGACAAACTTACCGATGAAAGGCAAAGGACGGTTGAGACGGTTCCTATAACCGCTGAGGAAAGCCATAAAAGGACATCAACGAGCAAGTTATAAACCTTGAGATACCATCATAGTAAGTTCATATTGATCATATCTTTCTGTCTTTATCAAGTTCTTCATCCAATTACTCCACCTCTTTAAATAGAAAGGTTTAACCGAAGATTGATAATTTCTTTTTTCTTCTTACCAGGTCTTGTTGTCTTCTGCCGCCCACTTTCTTCTTTCTATGAACTTCATTCTTATACATATTTGCTTTATGGTCCATGTGAGCCCCAATTCCAGTCATTATGACAAAGACATTTTAATTTTAGAGAATATGTATTGAACTATATATTTTTTGGAAATTCCAAGAGAGTTATTTTGGGAACAATCTCGAATGTACTTTGTAACCCAGTTTTTCTGAATATAAAGTATTTGAGGTTGATCTATCATTTTCTTCATTTGAGCTGCCCATGTATCACTCTGTCAAAGTTCTCTTATGCATGCAGATCATTTTCTTTTGATTTTTATGTGATCATAAATATTTAGCCCTACTATGATGGATGTGAGGAATTTATGTTTATTTGCTTTAAATGTATGAATGTGTGTGTTTCCTGGTCAATTCTCAGGAACCTTTTTTTTTAAAAGAAAAATAAAACATTTTCCATTTTCTTTTATATCTATTTTACTCTCCTTTGACGAACTTCTATAAAAGTCCCACATTTTACAAATCTCGAACAGAGGAGTACCACCTCTATAAAAACGCAGGAGGATTTGCATCCTCGTGAGGTTGTCGTTTCGGTCCTAACGGATTCAAGCGTCAACATATTTGGCGACCATACTGGTGACATGAACTGAAAATTCAGAATCTGCCCCAACATTTTTAAAGAATATATGACTTTACCCCAGGGTAATCAGCCCCATTTAGAATTTGGATTGAATAATCAATGAAGAATTTTGCACCAGTTGTATAATCTGGTAATATCGACAACCCGGACTCAAGAAGAGTTAGAAGGGTCCTGGAAGATCTTAGTCTAAGAAGAAGAAAGAGAAATCCTTCTAAGACAAAGGAGAGAAGAACGACAAGATCAAAGAAACCAAATATTGGCTAGAGAAGCACAAGAACAAGGTCAAGATTGAAGCTGGACGAATACGAGGGACCCATTACGAGAAGTAGAAGCAAACAACTCTGTATTCTTAGAAATGAAAAGATTGATCCTGAAACCTCCTCAAGAATGGCAGCGAGAGACAAACAACCCCGAAATGAGCATCACGAGGAGAGACAAGGAGGTGAAAGAGATGCTGCAAGAAACCAAGGAATCCCAGGGTTTCGAAAAAGAAGGAGGGTAAGATATTCCCCTCTTAATCTCATAGGTGAACAACATGAGCTCCTTGTTCTCCCTAAGGGCACCCTAAAGGAATTTTTTGGATATGGGGCAATTGATGCAAAGAGGTATCTGCACTTATTTCTTGACATTTGTGACTTTCACCGAGTCGAGTATGATGATGTCATGGTGAGGTTGTTTTTGCAAAATTTATCAGAAAGAGCTTATGAATGGTATACAAAATTTCCCAGTAGATCCATTCACTCATTTAATGACCTCGAAGCTATGTTCCTAACCATGTTTCCCCCCCCCAATTGTGTACCATACCCTCCTCACAGACTTCACCCAGATTGGGTTGAGGAAGAACATATGGGTACGAGATTTTAATCTCAGGTTCAATAAGACCTTGAGTAGAATCCCAGAAGACAAAAGACCAAATGACCCGATCATTCTTGGTTTTTATAAGAATGCAATTCCCCCGAATGTAAAATATGCCATTAGAACATCCAAAATGGATACTTTGGAGGAAGCAATGACTAAGGCCACTTAGATGGAAGAAATTATGATTGAAACAGGCACCGACCCCGACATTATACTGGGAAGAGTACAAAGATAGATGGGAGGATTGAATATTGATAATCAAGAAGATTCCAACTCGAGAAAGAATGAAGATTTTAAACCTCGGGCGGCTCGGAATCAAACAGTGGGAGGAGGATTTTTTAAAGGAACCATACCTGACGTAAAACTTGATCCTGTGGCGGCGTAGGAAACAAAGAAAAGAATCAAGACTGAGCAGATGAATAGAACCATCAGACAAATGCAGAATGAAATAACTAGGCTGAGAAGGGGAGATAATTACATGCCAAACCCAATAATGTCGATTCTCGAACAAAGGAGGAACCCCCCCCGAAAATAGAGTCAGGTTCGAGAATACTGAAGACCCACCGAGACCAAGGGTTCCTAGACAACCTACTCCAAATGCAATTGTTTTGGATGATGTCTGTGACGAGCAATTAGTCGAGCAAGAAGGTTATTACTTACCTGATGAAAGCTCCCAGACAATGCGGATGGATGGATGCGAGACATCCATGTATATATGTGGAGAGGGTGACAATGATCCTAACTCGTAAGAAAACGTTGCCCAGACAAGAGTATTTGTAAATAGACCAAAGAATAAAGGTGACTCTGACAAAGAAAAACAAAAAGAAAAGGAAAAGGAAAAAGCAAACGAAAAATTGTCGAATGAGAAGGTGACAGTTGGAACCACAAGGAAACACTTGGCGTCAAGATAAACTCAAATGACGTATAATGTCATGGAGGACTTAAGTAAGTTGAGGATAACTTTTTCTTTTTATGGAAGTGGTGAAGTGCCCTCAGCAGAGGCAAAACATCTTGAAATTGTTGGATGATCCATCAGAAAGAACTGAAGCTGTTGTTACCACTCCAAAATAGAACTAGAGCCTGTCGACTGCTAAGCTGAGAAGTAAAATTCTTCCCTTCTACATCTCAATTGAAAACCATGATGTTGCATTACATAACTATTGAGTTGATACTGGTGTGACAAATAATATAATGCCACTTGTTTGTGGGCCTCGATGGGGTTAGTTGATACGTCAACTTCCCTAGGGTGTAACGTTTTCATATAATCTCTGTTTTGGGCACTTGATACCTCATCGAAAAGGTCTAGTCGAGGAGTACACATTCGAAATGGACCAATACATGCCAACATTCTTCTATTGAGCGCCGTCACGTCAAAAAAATGTCGTTTAGGGCCTCAAAACGACCTTGGAAGTTTGGGACCCAAAAAACTTCCAAAATTGAAATTGTATGTTCATCAAGTGGAATAGGTGGGCGACCACCGATGTCCACCTAAATCATTTTTCCCCACTCAAATTTTGTGATGTTATTTTAGGAAAACCCTATATGTGGAAACTTCATGATGTTCATGAGTCCCGACCCTGTAGTGTCATTGTTACTTTGGGAGGTCGTCCCTACAGGGTACTAGAAGTAGTTTAGACTACTGCAATTTCATTGATCTTGACAAAGCAACGTCAAAAAGTAATCTCTTAGACTGCAAAGTTTTTCCTCTNTCTTAAAGGTTTAGTAAGAAGGTAAATGAAAGGTCATTGTGACCAACACAACTCCAACAAAGGGTCTCTCCACACAACAAAATCAAGTGGACAAGTTTGTGCAGGAATATATAGATATCTTTACTTCATCTATAGGGGTGCCTATGCATTGTTAGCTCAAACATTCCATTGACTTGATACTTGGTGCTCCTTTACCAAATGTTCCAATATGAAAATCCTCTCTTCTGGAGAATGAGGAAATAAAGAATCAAATTCACGAGATCATTCGAAAGGGCCACATTCGACTAAGCTCCTTACCTTGTGGGAGACCAATTGTGTCGGTGTAGAAGAAGGATGGGACATGGTGACTTTGTCTTGATTATAGAGCCCTGAAAATAAAATCACATTCAAGAATCAGTACCTGATTCCCTATATTGACGATCTTCTTGATCAACTTAAGGGTGCCAAGTTCTTGAGTAATAATGATATGAAGTTAGGCTACCACCAGGTTTTGGCAGAACAAGCTGGTGTATGGAAGACATCCTTAAAATCTAAAGAAGATGTATGTAAGACATCCTTAAAATCTAAAGAAGATGTATGGAAGACTTCCTTAAAATCTAAAGAAGGCCTTTTTGAGTGGTTAGTCGTGCCTTTTGGATTTAATAACGCTTCAACGATATTCATGAGGATGATGGATGATATCGTGTGGTCGTTCATAAACTCTTATGTGGTCGTATGTTTGGATAACATACTCATCTTCAACGGAACATGGGTAGAACATTTACAACACATCCAACAAGTCTTGAGCACCCTGCGGTAACACAAGTTATACACAACTTTGGAGAAATCCTTATTCAACATGTAGAGAATTCAATACTTAAGATATCATGGATGAACATGGGGTGCATGTGGACCCAACCAAGATCCAAGTCACTCACGATTGGCCAACCTCGATGACACTGATAGAGCTTCGCAACTTCTTGGGCCTCGTCGACTTCTACCATAGGTTCATGTTGGGGTTCTCTCATATCACTTGGCATTGAATTCATGTTACCAAGGGTGGAGCTAAAGCCAAGTTTGCTTGATTTGAATAAGAACATAAAGCAATCCAGGATCTAAAACATTGTCTTTGCTTTGCACCAGTCATCATGTTGCCATACCATTAACAACCATTTGAGATTGAGACATATGCCACTGACTATGCTATTGGTGTAGTCCTCACTCAACTGGGACATTTGGTGGCCTATCACGGTGAAACACTGTCTGATTTTGTTCACATATATCCCACATGTGACAAGGATATGTACTCCATTCTGCAGGCATGGTGAAAATGGAAGCATTATATTATGGGTAAGGAAACAATCATCCACACTGATCGCAAGCCTCTGCAATTCATGCAGTCAGAAAGAAAGTTTTAGAATGACTTCCATCATAAGTGGTCCACATACTTGCAACAATTCCACTTGAACATTAAGTACAAGAAGGGAAACACCAACCATGTTGTAGACTGCCTCAGTCGACCCTTAGTTGTGGCGCTAACCATAGTTCTTCACTCCCAAGGGCTCGAGACCTCCAGGTGGCCATAATTATACAACAATGACTCTAACTTCATCGAGCCTAGGAAAATAAGTTCCAAACTTCCACCTCTAGGATGCACTCTTGTGCTATTTAGGCCATCTTTGTGTTCCTTCAAGCGAGTGTGCAAAACTAATTTTGGAGGTAGATTATAGTTGGGTGAGAGGGAAATTCGTCGTGGAGAAGACAATATCATTACTTTAGAAGTATTTCTACTATCCAAAGCTTTGATGGGATGTTGGCCAATTTATTAGGTCATGCACTGCTTATGCCATCACTAAACCATCCATCAAGAAGCAAGGGTTGTACAATCCTCTCGTCGCCCTTTAAAATCTCTTGGATTTAGTCTCCATGGATTACATGTTTGATTTCTCTCCACCAAACATGGTCATGATCGTGTCTTTGTGGTTGTCAATTGGTTCTCTAAGATGGCCATTTTGTCACCATGTAGAATGAGTATAACAGTCGAGGCCATTGCTTGGATTTTCTTTGAGCATGTTTGGGTTCATTTTGGGATACCACAGAACATTATTTCAGATCGGGACAATAGGTTCCTTGGTACCTTGTAGTCCAACATATGGTCTCTGATGGACATGAAGTTGACCAAATCAACTGTCTTTCACCCCCAAACAGATGGAAAAATATAAGTGGTCAACAAGATGATTATGCATATCCTGCACATGTACAACTCCAAGCATCCATGTACATGGGATGAGGGATTTCCATATGTTCAACATAGATATAATAAATCCCTCCACAACTTTATTAGCCACAACCACTTTCAGGTGTGCTTGGGGTTCCAACCATTGTCCCCATTAATGTAGCTTTGCTCGTTGTGTATTCACCGGGAGAGTCCACCCATGCTTAGACCGAGGCAGATAGAGAAGACAATTTTTTTGAACATAGCCAACACCTCCAACAAAATGTTCATGATGTATTGTAGAAGGCCAATGCCAAGCACAAGTAATGACATGACCAACATTGGGTTCTACACAAGTTTCAAGTCGGTGACAAGGCGTGGTTGCATTTACAGAAAGAGTGCCTCACAAGCCCCCACGGGAAGCTCAAAACACTTCGATATGGGCCTTACACCATCACAAAGGCTGTGGGTGAAAATAATTTTGAATTGAGTATTCCTCCTTCCCTTAGCTTGCGCCCAATATTTAATGTGGAACTACTTCGACAATATTTTCCACCTCTATTGGACACCTCAAAGGTGGCTGAGCAATTGGCCCCTAACGTGATAGCACCATTTGACACCACATATGCTCATGATGACTCATTAGTCTCAGTTACATCCCTTTCCTTGCTTGCAAGAGAAAAATACCCCTTTTCCTCCCTAAAAATATCTTTAAAAATCCCCTTTTTCTTGATGTACGCAACTCTTCTTAAAGCAACTTGCGTACGTACGTGCCTTTCTAGTTAGCAAACCACGTACATGTTTAATTGGCTCAAAAAAAAAATAATAAATCCTGATATTTAGAGTGGAGTTGACGAGTTCCCCAGGTTCTTGACCTCCTGTATCCTGTTCATAACTTCTCCAACCATCAAAAGGGAGTATAAAAGAGAGCCTTGGGATGGAGGAAGATGATATCAAAGAAATGAATCCTTATGATGTCCTTTTCATTATAGTCATGCAAGTCTCCCTTTTCCCCTTTGATTCCGAGATTGTCCTACCCCCCGAAATACCTTGTTTTTGGGATTTGTGTTTCCCTTATATTGTCATGTAGAAAGCCATTGCTTCCTTGGACCTATTGGAACACAAAGCTTTGGAGGTTGTGCTTGTTATCTTTGGCCTTGGGTGGAAGAACTTGGAGCCAAGTTTTGGGACCGTGTCACAACAGTTACAGGTTGTAACCAACTTCTATGTTGTTATTAATAAAATGTCTCTTGTTCTCGTCCATTTCTATTTGTTGATTCATGCTTTTAATGAGATTGTTTATATCTCGCTTTGAGTCTATTATGCAAATTGAAATGATCATGTTTAGTTAGTTAGTATAGAACTACCTATTTGTAGTTGCATGTTTATTTTTTTGCAAGAGATTTAGAGGATCATTGGGTGAGAGTTCTAGAGCTAAAGTTATAGACTAGGATCGACTTCAAATGTTGGGTTCCAGGTATGTTCTCTTTTCTATCTTTCGAAAGTTAGTTACGACAAGTAGTTATTTTAAAATAATTTCCTAATTAGAGTTCGAGATAATTATTTTAGGGCACTGCTATGTTGTGGCAGTGACCCATAGTCATAGGAATTAGTTTTTCGTAACATCCTTGGTGACTCCACTGGGGATTCTCCCTTTTGGGGTAGTTATGGTTGCATTTCTTTTGAAGCTTTTTTGTGTTTTAGACTTTTATTTAGCATTCTCTAAATTTCTACAATCATGTCTAAGTCTTCCAAACATTTCTATCTCAGTTTGAGAGGATTTTATAGGGTGTACATGGTTTAATTTTGATACAGTTGCATACATATGCGACTTTCCTTGAATAAAGTTGCGAACATACTCTACTTGTCGCTTAGATAGTCACATACATGTTCTCGGTTTGAGTTTTTTACTCTTTCTAGATCATTGAAGGGTGGGGGTTGTGATACTATAGGGTCTCCTTAAATATCGATAGTCTTTGGGGATTGATTTTTGGTTTTAGAAATTGTTTCTATCGTTCTGATTCATTCTTGGATTTGATTTTTGATTTCCATCCTTTTTTTTGGTTTTCTTTTGGTCTCTCTGCTGCATTTGGTGTTTTGTTTTTTTAACCTAATTTTCCAAGTTTTTTTAAGTTTATACACTCTTTCCCTTGACACTAGTCGTGTACAAATTCTATTGTTACATAGAAGTAAAGCATGTGCATATGCTGAAAAAACACGTAAGTGTTGGGTCATGTATGCGGCCTATATAAAGTCAAAGTGCGTACATACACGCCCTGTAGAAGGCCAAATCGTGTACATATGCGCCCTGTAGAAGGCTAAAGCGTGTACATACATTCCCTATAGAAGGAAAAATCATGTACAAACTTCATACACACTCCCTAGTGATATAGGGTGCGTACATATGTGACCTACAATAGAGACAATTGCGTACACCTCCAAAAAAGTGACTTCTTTGCTTGTTTTTCAGTCTTTTTGAATACATGTTTGAACTAGTTTGGGGTTTTTTTTTGGGGAGTTTGGTCCCAAAACTTTTTTTGGCCTATAGGAGGTTGGTAAGGCCCTAAGTTTGAATGGAAAACAATTTTTTTTGATCCATCTTTGTCTCCCTTTTATCTTTTGGATTGCATCACTATAAGACTAGTCTTATTCTCAAGATCTCGATTTCGTGGTCGTTGTTGTGGTCATTTTTGAAACTTGAGTTTGATACTTTCCTTAAGTGATTTCCTTGGAATTTTAAAACATAAAACAAATTTTTTTTCTTTCTTTTAGCATCTTTTGTTGGTTTTTTCTTTGGTAGAAAGAAGAAAAAAACCAAAAGAACCTAATTTTCTGCTAGTTAGGTCTCTTTCTTTCTTTGCATTGTTATTTGAAACAGAAAAAGATATCAGCATGGGATTTTATTTTCTTCTCATATTGAAAGAATTTCAAAAGAAAAAGTGTAAAGAACATCCTTGTGTTTGATTCTTTTGCTTTCTCAAAAGGTTGCATTGTGCATTTTGCATCAGAAAGAGAAAAGATTGTATTTCAAAGTTTGAAATTTAGTCATGCATTTTTCTTTTTTGAAACTCTTCTTCGATGAAGAATTAGTGTAAAGTTTAATTTGTGAATGTTATTATAAGTTTCATTTTTACAAGAGTCTCAAACTACATCAGTTTCACTTCTATATCCTTTGAGTAGAAACAACCAATAAAATGAACAATAAACTTAAAATTTACTAAACATTGTTTCTAGTGTTCACAAACAAGTTTAGGGTTAGGGATTTGGATAAGGATTGGAGAGATAACTCTCCTAGGTCGGTAAACAAACATAAGAGTCTGAGTTAGGGAAAGTCAAACCCAACTATTGTATAATTTTGGTCGGGAAACCCCTCTCATACATGAGCCAAACACGAGGTCGTGAAAGGAAGAACCAAGGAGATAACCCCTTCAAAACTTGAATAAGAATTACAAAGAGATCGTATTTTGGGGGTTTCGTTGGTGCCCATTCCTCCCCAAGAGGCAACGCTTTTGCGGCTTCAGGCTTTGTTACCTTGCCCATACATTCAATGCCGAATGTTGACTGTTCCCTTGGACGCTCACTACGAGTTGGTATGCATAGTTGATTTTCTTAGGTATCTCAGAGGTGATTGTGGTGGGTGTCACATGGTACCTGAGGTAGACATCATATCACACTATCAATATCCCTGGAGGGTGCCCTTCAAAGCGAGGGTTACTTGCACCAGGTAGTTCTAGTTAGTGGAGGTCAGGGTAACTTCTTCTCACTCCTTTGTTCATTGGTCTCAAGACTTGATCAACCCGTGTCGGTATCCAAAAGGTCCCTTTCCACTTTTCATTACTTTGGACTCAAGACCTTATCCATCTGGGTTGAAGTTTTAGAGAAGTTATTTTTTTTGCAATGTTTCTCTTGGGATTTTTTTGTGGAGTGTTTCTTTGTATAGTTGGACTTAGGTTGTGTCAGTATCACCACTTTTGGATCGTTGATTCAAGGTGGTCAACCAATCACTCCGTTGGTCGGTAAGGACCCCTAGTCTTTCTTTTGAAATCGTGGAGCTGCCTCCTAGAAGGCACGGGTTTTTATACTACAGGTTTGCCAGAGTAAGTGTGTGAGACTTTTTTGGACATGAACAATCTCGCAAGGGACGAACCTGTGCATAAGAACGATATGGCCAAAGTTCTCGAGGATACTAACCAAGGGACCTCTTCCAAAGGGAATTCTTGTGCTTTTTCGTTCTTTGGAAACATTGGTACCCCCTTGATGGCCACTTTGAACATTCCCGGGTTGAATGTTGGGCTACCGGTTTGGTTATGGACCACTCTGAATGTTCTGAATTCTCTTGATGCTTCTTAGATAAACACCTTATGTCATGGGTATCATATGGATGTTGATCCTTTACCTTCTGCATCCACTAAGTCTACACCTTCTCCTTCTCCCTCTTCTGGTGAAAGTCTATCTACTAGTAACTAGAAGTCTAAAAGTAATAGGAATAGGAAGAGAAAGAGACAGAATAAAAAGTCACAAAAATTTTCCCGTCACGTTGGGGACGTGCCACCAGTCACTGCTAGTCACGCTGGGGGCATGAATCTAGTCCCTGAAATTCACACTGGTGTCCAGTTAACAACCTTTGCTAGTCATGTTGGAGTCAAGTCAACAACCTCTACGAGTCATGTTGAACACCAATTACCAGCCTCTACTAGTCATGTCGAGAGCGTGAAACCAACCTTTGCTAGTAATGTTGGAGTTATGTCAACAACCTCTGTGAGTCATGTTGAAGACAAGCAACCAGCCTCTGTGAGTCATGATGAGAGAAAAAATCAAGTCACTTGAAGTCATACTGGCATTCATTTTCCATCCTCTATGAGTCATGTTGGGGAAAAAAGTCTAGTCACTGCAAGTCATACTGGCATTAGTTCTCCAACCTCTTTGATTCATGTTGGGAGAAAAAATCCAGTCATTACAAGTCGTACTGGCATTAGTTCTCTAACCTCTGTGGTTCATGTTGGGATAAAAAGTCCAATCACTGCAATTCATACTGGAATTAGTTCACCAACCTCTTCATGTCATGTTGGAGATCTGTAGCCAACCCCTGCTAGTCATGTTGGGGGCACGAGTCTAGTCACTGCTAGATATATTGGACAAAATTCATTGACCTCTATGATTCGTGTTGGAGACCAGTACCCGGCCTCTGCTAGTCATACTGGGGGCAACCCACTAGCCACTGCAAGTCATGCTAGGGGCATCGATATTGTTGAGAAGCTTGGATGAATAGGATATAAGCCTAAGTTCCCTTGTAATATTTGAAAGGGAGATCACCTTACTCATTTGTGCCCTGCTATTGTTGTGGTACGAAGAGCATGGTCCTTATCTAAAGGCCCTTCTAGTTCCGAGTCATCTTCGGTTTTCAACAATCTTTTCAATCATTGGTTGATGAAGTGGTTGTGTCAATGCAATCTTCGGTTGATACCACTCTCAATTTGGGGGTGATGCATCTCTTGACCATGTTGTCTTGCATCCTATTCAGCCAGTGATTGAGAAAGTGATCTCGCCGATGTAATATTTGACCGATCCCACTCTTATCTTGAAGAGTGATGAGTCTAAGGAAGTGATCTTAACGTTGTAATTTTCAGTCGATCCCACTCTTCTCTTAGAGAGTGACGAGTCTAAGGAAGCGATCTCATCGATGTAATATTTGGTTGATCCCACTCTTCTTTTGGGGAGTGATGCATCTTTTGACCACATCTTTAGCATTTCCAGTTTAGTACCTTCTGAACAAGGGGGCATTCCACTCTCTTCGAGTACGCTCCCTCCAAGTCCTGGGATGGTTTCCTTTGATTCAAATGATCTTGTTGAGTCTCGTATTCCTTCTTCTGCACCTTTTGAGATAAGGGTTAAAGTTAATTTAATAGGTATTTACTGATGTATTGTAGATGAAGGATCCTATACAGGTATTTATCCTGCTCAACTTGGCAAGCTTTCGGTTCTCCCAAGCTTTGGGTCGATAGAAGACCTAGTGAATGTTTGGGGATTCTTCCTCAATTGCATACCACTTTAGGTGGGATGATTATCCTAATTGATTTGTTAGTGGTGCCAAGCCCTTTAGACTTCAATATGCTTCTTGGGCGTGATTATGTTTATGATATGAATGTTGTGGTGTCTACACTTTTTCATGTGATGCATTTTCTTCACAACAGAATTATTGTCACTATTGATCAACTTTCATCTGATAATCACCATCCTAGTTCAACTTTAGCTAAAATTTCCCTTTTGTATGTTCTTATTGTTCGAGTCGACTCTTCCCCGCCATGGGTGAATTATGTGGAATCTTATCCTCGATGTCCAATTGCTTCTAAGAAGGATCCTTTACAATCATGTTGGCCTTCTCGAGACAAGGTCTCAACAATTGATCAGGTGTTGCATCCAATGGGGGCAAGTGAGCCTTTGATTTCCCCTTTTGAGCCAAGTAATTTAGCACTTCCTCTTGAGTATGATCTTAGTATTTGTGAGACCTTGAGCCTTGGTATTGGTGAGTCTTCAAGTCCCCATTTCCTGGATTTTGAATTTCCTTCGGATGAGGCTATCCTTGAAGCTATGATATCACTCGTTTCTTCCACTGTATCATAACATTCTTTTATTCCCTTTCAAGCTTTATAATATGAAAAAGACAAAAAAAAAATCAAAAAACAAAAAAAGAAGGATGGGAATGAGTCTCATTTTTTATATGGCAACTACTTATGTCACCCTTGAACATAGCACAATCTTCTGAGTCTTTACCTCATGATTGGGTTTAGTATGGATTTAGGAAGAATTTTTTCTCATTTTTGAGCATTATCTCCTCCGGTTGGTTATTCTTCCAGTCATATGGAGCATTTGTTGATACCTCATGTGTCACAAATGTATCCCAGTTTATAGTCAATGCTTCCCAAGTCACATTTTGTGTCGTGTTTCTGTTCAAGGGAAGTCATCCTGTGTCAACCATTTTGTAGAAACCTTGAATTTTTAGGTCGACCTTCTTGTGTCAGTCAAGTTTTTCTCAGATTCACAAGTATCTTTGTAACCCACTCATGCTAGTATAAAATGTACCCATTGACTTCTTGCTGGCGGGTTTTCTCTTATCGACTGAGACACATTACTTTGAGAGTATGACCACCCAGATTTGTTCCTTGGGCCTATTTACATTATTGATAGGTGACCTTGCACTCAATAGATGACAAACTATCATTGGTCACTGATTGAGAAATTTCCCTTGTGTTTGACGTCAATAACCATTATCACACATAGGGATTCATGCAATACCTTGGTTTCCATTTGACCCCATTGGTGGATTCCTCGTCTTTGTCAGTAGTCTC
Organism: Picea mariana; assembly: GCA_032191745.1. NCBI lineage: Eukaryota > Viridiplantae > Streptophyta > Pinopsida > Pinales > Pinaceae > Picea > Picea mariana. The sequence goes on along the minus strand of JASDQU010101211.1, from coordinate 129,425 downwards.
CATCATTGACTACTATTCGGAAAGTCTCTACCATGTGTTATTCCATCTGGTACATGCCAGAGTCGTACCTTTGTTTGGTCCTTTCAATATTTTCGTTCGAGTCCTTCCAAATATTTGGACTTCTGCTACTCCTCGTGTTGGATGATGGAGGATGCCTTAATTCCTTCCTTCCAATGAATCTCTTCCTATTGAATTAAACACATATTGCTTCAGGACAAGGATCTAGAGTCTTTTTTAGTACCTTGGGGCTTTATTCATCAGTGGAAGGTTCCCTCGCTATTGACAGTGGGAATACATCAATGTCCCGTACTTGATAAATTCTATTAGGTGTTCGACATCAACTCCTTTATTCACACTTGTTAGATTGTACTAGGTACCTTGACGCCCATTATCAATATTGGTGGGTTGTCTCATGTTTGTTAACGATATACATCAATGATCGATAATCAAACGATGTCTCACTATGTTCTACTTCAACACATTTATTCACATATTGTAGACTTGTACCATGAAAGATTGTTTTGAAGACTTCAGGTGAAGTACGAGCATCACCTCTTTTATGCTCCTACTTGATAAGAGAGTATCTTACTTGTTTCTATTTCAGGTATTGTTTCGGAACTGGTCTTCAACTACTAATGACTATTTGTAATGTATTTCGACCATCAATTGATTTTATGACCTCACACATCATGGGGCATCTGTTATAGTGTCATTTGACACCACATATGCTCATGATGACTCATTGGTGTTAGTTACATCCTTTTCTCTACTTTCAAGAGAAAAATCCCCCTTTTCCTCCCTAAAAATATCTTAAAAAATCTCCTTTTTCTTGATGTACATGACTCTCCTTAAATTAAATCGCATACATACACGCCTTTCTAGTTAGAAACTTGTGTACATGTTTAATTGGATAAAAAAAATAATAAATCTTGATATTTCGGGCGGAGTTGATGGGTTCCCTAGGTTGCCGACCTCTTGTAGTTCGTTCATAACTACTCCAACTGTCAGAAGGGAGTATAAAACATAGCCTTGGGATGGAGGAAAATGATATCAAAGAAAGACATCCTTATGCTATCCTTTTCATTATAGCCCTGCAAGTGCCCCTTTTTCCCCTTTGCTTATGAGATTTTCCTTCCCCTTGAAAACTCTTGTTTTCAAAATTTGTGTTTCCTTTATCTTTTCAAGAAGAAACCATTGCTTCCTTGGACATATTGGAACACAAAGCTTTGGTGGTTGTGATTGTTATCTCTGGCCTTGGGTGGAGGAACTTGGAGCCTAGTTCTGGGACCGTGCCACATTGGTTACAGGTTGTAACCAACTTCTATGTTTTTATTAATAAAAGATCTCTCATTCTCATCCATTTCTATTTGTTGATTTATGCTTTTAATGAGATTGTTTATATCTTGCTTTGAGTCTATTATGCAAATTGAAATGATAATGTCTAGTTAATTAGTACATAAATACCTATTTGTAGTTACATGCTTCTTTGTTTGCAGGAGTTTCAGAGGATCATTGTGTAAGAGTTCCGGAGAGAAACTTCTTGACTGAGATCAACTTCAAACGTTGGGTTCCAATTATGTTCTATTTCCTATCTTTTGAAATTTAGTTACTGCAAGTAGTCATTTTTAATCAATTTCCTAATTAGAGTCCAAGAGAAGTCTTTTAGGGCACTGCTATGTTGTGGCCCTGACCCATAGCCATAGGACCTAGTTTTCCGTAACACCTACAAAACTCAACCCCAACTGCATTGAGCAAGCTACAGTGGATCGGATCATGCACACCAAGATGAAAGGCAATCGCCAACGGACCATACAACTCTACCGGGTTGTCAAAGTAGGACAATTTCTTCACCAAGGCAAGCGACTCACCAAGGTGTAGATTCAACAAAAGTTTCCCCATCTAGTGCAAGAACTTGACGCAATGGGGACCATTGCTTCTTAAGGGGGGATGATTCATATCCTCGGTGGAGGATGACAAAAAGTGAGTGTGTTTTTTTCCTTGACTACCATAACATCAAATAAAGCAAACACATTATTTATATGTCATTCATATTTAAACAACTATAAAATATTAATATAGATCTATTTCAATTTTTGATATTTTTTTAGAGGGAAGTTGCTTCTTTCATTTAGATGGTAAACCTTGAAAATATCGACCACCCTTTATATAATTATAGTAGTTATGGGTGAGGTTGTTGATACCAAGCCAACTCAAATTGCATTAATTCTGATCAACATTGCTAACAAAAATACAAACAAGTACACAAACCAATACAATTAACCTTAGTAAAAAAGGGTGGACCAAACCTATATGCCTGAAGGCTATAACAATAGCTACAACAAGCAAACCCCATAAAAGGAAGAAGCATGCTTGCTGGGATTTGAACTTAATTCTTCATTACAACAACTGCTCCAAATTACAACTAGAATGTAGCTCAACGAACTATCTTAATTTTGGACTTATCATGTCTCAAAAGGAAAAAAACTTCAAAAACAAATCTTAAAATATTTACACCTTCAAATATTATTCAATAACCCCAAATGGGTTGTCTGCTTGCATGGATGGAAATGTGGTTGGCGTGGATCGTATGGTGCACATAATTAGAACCTCAGGATCTCTCCCCCTCCTCAAGGCCTTCTAGATGTCCCTTCACGCATCAGTCAAGTTCACTCGACTTAGCTAATACCTGCCTCTTCCATATGTCCCTTCACCTGCTTGTTCTCATGTTTGTGCAAGTGCTAGAGAAAACAATTGAGGTTAAGTGTAAGTCCTCGATGACTTTGGCTGAGAAGATATCCCTTAATTATGGATTTTTAATTTAAATATTTATAAGATTAACTATTTGAATGTTGCAAGTCATCTTCATTTCATTAACTATATTCTCATATTGAAAAGATACACATCTACCTCATTAAAATACAAAATAAAGGGAAATTTCCCTATAGACAAAAAAATTAGAAATAAGTTCATGTTATTTTGATTCTTAAGTTTGGAAGACTCATTATATCATTGCCCAAAGGCTACATAATTTGATACAAGGTCCAAGGTCCATCCAAATACCTTGCATCACGTCATTGGTGAAACTTGACCTTTGATGAAAGATACATTAACCCCTCACTTTTTACCAATTAAATAAACCACCATGGACAAACTATCATATATATATATATATATATATATATATATATATATATATAAACATTCTTAATGATACATTATATGTGTCAACCATTATATGTTAGAATGAAGATTTATCTTCAAATTAAAGTGAGTGGATTTTAATTTTAGAACTCTCTATCATTTTGAAACTTTGTAGTATACATACATACATACACATATCTATTCTTTGGAAAATACATGCTCGGGAAACTCTTGGGAACTTCCTCTCATTTCAAGGATGGTACCATATGTCATGACATAAATTTTGATAAATGTAGTTACATAGATAAATAACACAATCTAGAGCTAGTCACTGATAAAAGTAGAGATACATGATTCAATGTTTCATGAATTACAAGGAGTATGTGGTGAGTAACTTACTTGATATCTAGGACCAACTTACCTATGGCACTCTCCTCAATCTCGCAAGCCACAATAGAGTATGGGGAACGACTCTCCTCCCAATCAACCCCTCAGTCATCATGACTAAGAGCCCCTGAGCTCTGAATCCACTACTATGCCAACTCTTTTTAGCCTTGTCCTCATATTTCCTAAGCAAAATGAGATATATTCTCTCCTTCTTCTTCGTCCTTATATAGAATCTATCCATGGTAAGGAACTCATCCCTAGGATCCATTATTTCATTTTTTATTATATTCTCAGGGTTTCTCCATAAATTGTCTTTACTTATTTTACCATTTTCTTTTATTGTACCCAAATATCCATAATAAGTACTTATTATGACCCCTTTAGGATAATTTTCATACTTATGTATTATTATTTACTTATATAAGTACTTATTATGACCCCTTTAGGGTAATTATTATACTTCTTTATTATCATTATTTATTTATATAATTAATAATAATAACAAGGCATGACATACTCTCCTCCTTCAAGGAACTTCATCCCAAAGTTAACTTTGATTATGTTACTTATCGGTTTTAAATTATCTCACCATATCCTCTACAACACCCTTTATTAGCTCCCGTATCTTCCACAACACCCTTTGTTGGACTATTATAAATCCAACTAAGTGATCGCAACATACTTTGAAAGTCCACATCACAACACCGGGGAAGCGCGAGTACTCTCTAGCTTTTCTTCTTGACTTTTGGAATTGTCTATCTAGAGCCCCAAGGATCAAGACCTCATATACTCAAGCATGCATTTGGATTGGTACTCACGTACACTAGGCATATTGAAAGTCTGACATCAACTCACTCCACAAATACTACGTACAACTTCAGCCATCGAAGTCCAATCCCACAACACTGCAAGTGAGCAACACTCCATCCATTCTTTGGGAATTCGACATCACAAATCCAATACAAGGGATATGAATCACTAACATAAGCAGTAGATTGAGTTGTTTCCATCCCATAACATGCTATTTTTAATATTCTCCTTCGTGGTTATGGGCTCCCACGATATCATCAAATAAATCGACCCTCTCGACCATTGGTGGATTTCTTGACAATCACAACCTCACAACATGCGATCAATGCATTAGTCATAATATCAACATCTCAAAGAAAGAATCTGCATGCTAACTCTCGCATGTAATCATGAGAATATAACATCATTTCCATCACCACATGCTCCAACATGTCATCGTAAAACATCTTATCATAAAAGAATTGCATGCAATTACAACATATCATCACATTAGTAAACACTATGATAAGAAATCTAACCTCAACATATGTTTATCAAAGATATAACATTACATCAACATAATATATGTAACCATAACATCCTAAAAATGATAATCATCTCGACACATTTCACATGCAGGTTAGTAAATTTGATTTTGTTGATGAATCACGATAAGAACACTCTTGATATTTATTGCACAAATACATAGTGAATACTAACTTTTATCTCTAAAGCATGAATTATCATGAAAACATCCATCTAGCCTATAGATCTACTGGTTTAATTTTATCAGCATGGGCTAGATAATTATTACCATGAGTGCTAGGTTCTCATCAAGATATCGATTATTTTTCAACAATCATTTCCTCTTCTTTCAAGGTTGACAATTTATGCGACATGTATAATTACCCTATCAATATGCTAAAGTTTTGATATAATTTCCTTGTTTTAATACATTATTAACCTTCGAGTAAGCCCCAATAAACTAAATCCACCACAATCAAGGAAAGTATTCCAACCGAGCAATGGAATTCCACAACAATCTATTAATGACATTAATAGTATGACTTAAATCATCAAGTCCAAATCAAATTTTTCCATAGATTTTTTTTCCATTAACCTGCTCAATTAAAAAGTAATGCTCAAAATTCCTCTAAATCTTTTTTTAATGATTTTTAATCTAGTGAACATCTTCCCAAAGATTTCAAAGTAAAAAATCAAGGCATATGAAGCCTTGGAAATGCAAAATTTCAATCTACATTACCAAAACTATTTGAAGGTACTCATAACTAAACACAATCAAATGTTACTCAAATTGATTGGTCATAATCTTTATCTACAAGGTGATCAAGCTTAATGACTGCATACATTAACAATCATCCCAAGTTGAAATAGGTCCAATAGAATCCATAACTTGGGATAAGATGCATTTGGTCTACCAACCCAAGTGCTGGTCTACCACATTCCTTGCAACTAACTACATCATGTCTTACAAATACATTTGTATATAAAATCTAAGTGTCCAAAAGTACAATTATTACTTGCCACACATAGACTTATCCAACTCATAAGCATTATAAACTTAGTTTGGATTCCACCATACATGACTGATTCACAATTCCCCAAACATTAAAGCACCAATATAATCCAAAACTCATGTACAATCAATAAACAAATAATGTTGTTGTGAGTTGTGACAATAATGTGGTTGAAATGAGTATAGTGCTTCAATCACTTAAATTATCTATATTTAAGCATTTCTATTAGTGCCGAGTTAAAATAAACTTTACCGTGCTGAGCTAAATTTTGTTTCTTCTTAAAGAAACTTGGAATTTACTTTAGCAAATTAGTGTAGCTTAGACCATGTGTGCCTACTTCCAAAGCCTTTGTTCACATGTTCTAGTGTTTTTCCCACACTTCAACGCCCAAGGGCATACTCAACACACCACCCTTGTGCATACGTAGTGTTCTGCGTGCACACTTCAACATGTCGTGTATCGGGTTCCAAATCTCTACCCTCACTAAGATGTTAATTGTCATGAGTATCGATATACATGCATGACAAGAATATCTTATGATATGCCAAGAAGACAAACGATGCTCGATAGTTACAAAACTTAAGTGCCCTTAACAATTGAATCTTGATGTTGTATCTGAAATGTATTTCTATTTATACCATGATAGAGCATAGAACAAGTTAGCAAATAATTAGTCATTTATTTTTCTATTGCATGCTCTCTATCACAAACATTGTAGAAAACCAAAAAAATACAACGAAATGGGATCAAATCATTAAATTCGGTCAAACTCGATTTGAAATTCTGATATGTGAAATTACATTGCCATAATACCACCGATGTGTGACATTAATTGCAAAACCCTAAAATTATTTACGTCCCTTTTCCACAGAGGGTGCTTAGTTGGTTTACTATGCTTCGGTTAGCTATCGTTATGCTTCGCTATCGCTGTGCTTCGCTATTGCTGTGCTTCACTGGCCCTAGAGCTTAATTATGTTGATGAACAATTTCATTTTAAGGGAAGCACTCCTAAAATTTTATAAATGAAACTTCATAAACAAAAGGTTACTTTTTAATATATCATCTTTACCAAACCCAACAACATAAAAACCTTATAAATTTCCCTTAAAAATTTTTGATTATGACCTTTTCTTCATAACTTCACATGGTGTATACAATTTGTTGTCTTCGACTTTACCACCAATTTCCTTTGGTGATGTTTACAACGTCTCAAAGATTGATCACAATGATATTCGAGCAAACCCAATAAAACCATAAACCTTAAATTTGCAAAGACCAGAGTTTCGCGAGTGAGTAAATCCATAAATGACTAAACATAGGGAAAAAATGAGGGAGAAATGAAGAAAGGATTGCATCCAATGCAACAATGGATATCAATCATGATGCCATCCGGGATGCTTCTTTTTTTGTTGGCTACCAAGTTAACAAAACTCCCAAAGTCTATAACATGAAATCAAGACGCAAAATGGACGAATTTGTTGGCTAAATTGCCAAAAATTTTGTTGTTTGTTGTTTTTAAGCCCCAATGTCATTTATGTCTAAGACACTAATACTAGGATAACATGATATATGAATCCACAGTTCTGGGCATCTAACTACCCGCTCTTAAAATTTTGGGCATTTGATTGTTGTCAACGTAATGAGTACTTTTAAATAGGAATAAATTCTGTTCTCATAACTTTGGCCCAAGAAATGAAATAAGTCGTTTGAATAATTGCAAGAGGATGTTTCCCTATAGTAACTGTTTCAGAAACCAATGAATGTAACAAATCATCCTCATAGTAACTCTACTCACACCAAGTACGTGTTCCTAGTTGGATAACTAAATCGACACAACTATGGCGGAGTTAATTTGCAAGTTACCTCTATTTCCATAATATATCTAACACTATAACAAGCCATTCTTATGATCTCAAGACTTGAATTTCATATAGAATCACTCAGTGAAAAGGACCCTCTCGGTTTTGCTAATTGCTCATTTGAGCAATCTACATTTTGACTTCCATATTTGAGTTTCTAGTTTCTACACGGTGCGTTGTTATCACACCTAGAGCATCCTGACTTTGGTCGATAGTTCTACGTTAGTTGGAAAGCTGTCCATTATTGTTGAAGCTCTTAGAGAGATCCACCCAACTCCATTGTAGTACTAAGTTAGTGTAAAATCATCATAAAAACAAATGAGTCCACTTATATCATATTTAGGGTATCTAGAGACCTCCCACTAAGTCAAGTCTCCAATTGCTTGTATCAAGGCGTCCTTCAACCTATCTCGAATGCATTCAAACACCAGAGATGATAACATTCACCAAAGATGACAACGTTCATGTCAATATAGAAATTAATTTTTATTTCTTTAACATGGATCATAGTCATATTGTAGCTTCTATTTTTTTTTTTTTTTTCGATAAACATGAATACATATAACAAACTTTTAATAATAGCCGACCCTAAGTATGATTTTTTTCCAAATAAAAAAAACGTAATTTTATTTCATCATTTGAGAACAAAATTACATTTTGCATATACACCTCTTGGTGTATTCCTGTTACATTGGAGTCTATAGCTGATTGCTATTAATGTAGTTCGAGTATATTTATGCAATTGTGTCTTCAAAAACGTCTTATGTTCCTTCTAGGAGTTCTCTACTCAAAAACTATTGTATGTAGCTCAGTCAAGTCCCTAAGTTGGGTTGTTTTGTGCATATGTATTCATTACAATTTGTATACAAATGTATCTTTTAGATCTGTATTGAGCTGTAAATGAGGTTATTCCAAAAAATATTGGTGCAGATATTCACGGGCTTGATCATTTTGATATTCTGTTACTTTCCATTGGCCCATAGCCAAATGAACCCCCTATTTCGACCTCCGGTCTGATTCTTTATTGTTTTCCTTGTAGACATGTTGACAAATAAGTGACTCAAATGTTGTCTGTAATTGAAAGATGTCTTCCACTAAGGAAGCAAGTCTTGTGTTTGTGCATCTTTTTGTGCCTTTTATCCAATTTATGACATTTAATGAGTCCCCCAAAAAATTTAAGGAGTGACAAACCTTTTCAATGGTGAAAGCAACGAGTAGTTTGAGGGTCATTAGTTCAACATAGTTGTTTGTTCCCATCCCAAATCCAAAATTCAAAGAGTAATAGTGAGAATTTGAAAGACAGAGAAGTCCTCCTCCTCCACAACGATTATGTTGAGAAGCCCCATTGAAATATCCCCAAGGAGAAGATTTGTCGATTTCGACCTTCTGAGACTGTCTAGAATTGACTCTTGATTTCTGAGGGGGGAGGGAGGACATAATAAATATAATCTTGGCCACTATGATCTCTAGTGCCAAGGGAACTCCTTTGAAGATAAGAGAGTTTCGTGCTAGCCATACTCCCCAAATGATCAAAAGCGGTAGCAATCTAAGGCTTTTGTAAACTCTGGAATTCCACCAAGATTTCCAGGCATGTTCCATATTTTGTCTCGACCAGCTGCAGGGTATGTTTAAAAGTCTGGATACTTCAGTACACACTTTGATGATATAACTACAATTTAGGAAGAGGTGTACAATATTCTCTCCTTCAGATTTGCAGAGGGTGCACTATTCCGGGCTAGAGAAATTCCTCTTCTGTAGAATATCCCATGTCAGAACTTTATTATTTAGGAAATTCCACATAAACAATCTTGTTTTGGCTGGACTTTTAATCTTCCAAAGTTTTCCCCACCACCAAAAAGTCTCTCGTTGGGCCAGATCTGAGTTTAATTTTAAATAACCCAATTTTCGAGTATATGTCCCTGAGCAAGTCGAGTCCCAGATCAATTCATCCTCACAGTCTCTAAGCCTTATTTGAGAAATATTTACAAAATTTATGTAGCTTTCCAATTCAAATGTATCATCTTTTCTTAATCCCAACCTGTTAGCTTCCTTCCAACCTTGTGACCATAGAGTGGTGAGTCTTGGATCAACCGGATTGTTTAAAGAGAAAATACCCAATGTGTGCAAATGTTGGATAAGTTGATCTAAGAGTAAATGTTGTCCTTCACTACCTGGCCAAGGATATTTTCCAAGTTTGAAGCATTGTCCGTTACCTATTTTCCAAGCTAATCCATTTTCTATGACCAGGAATGCATTTATAATTGCTTTCCAAATCACCGAGGCACCTTTTATAGATTTTTGTTGACTTCTGAGCCAAATCTCCATAGGAATTGGTTCAATATATTTTTGCACTACTACCTTTGTCCATAGACTAGTAGAGTTTAGAATATGCCATCCTCCCTTGGCCGCAAGTTCTTTGGAGAAGAGGAAGATATTTTTCAGGCCCCATCCTCCAAGTGCCTTTGGAACAACAATTTTTTCCCAACGGACCCAAGGGATTACATGTGCTTCCTTTTTACCACTCCACAGAAATTTAGAGGTAAGTTTTCTTGCTGCTTCCAGTATTCCTTTTGGGATCCAAGAGAGGGACATCCAATAAACAAGAATGGCTTCCATAACTGACTTAACCAGAACTAGTCTACCTGCACGTGAGAGCCACCTATGACTCTAGATGTTTAGTCTTTTATCCATTTTCTTCAAAATCCACTTCCAATGCTCTTTTATGTAATCATTTGGTTTTAGTAAAAAACCCAAATACTTTAGTCCATCATCTAGCTTCTTTTCCTCAAAGGGGAAGTGAAGTCTAAGGGCTTGACCTTCTTCTTCAAAGAGTAAATTTGTAGTGAGAGCCGATTTCCCTTCATTGATTTTCATTCTCATTGCTTTGGAGAAAAGAGTAAGGATATTCCTTAAGGCCTATGAATCCCTTCTGTAACCTCCACTGAATATTAATACATCGTCCACAAAGAGAAGGTGAGTGAGGTGCAGAGCTTGTGAGATTTTGATTCTGGGAAAAGAGCCTAATGTTTTTGCTTTCGAGATAGCTCTGCTGAGTCCTTCAACAACTAAGAGAAATAGTAGGGATGATAACAAACACCCCTGTCTTAAACCTCTTTCTGAAGTAAAAAAGGAAGAGGATGAGCCATTGATAAGCACACCAAATTAAGCTTTAGTGAGATAGTTCATGGCACATTTTATGAAGGGGACAACAAAACCCAAATGGGTAAGTAATAAGCGAATAAAAAACCAACTTAATCTGTCACATGCTTTGGAGAGATACATTTTTAACACTGCACCTTTTAATTTCCTTGTCTTCATGCTGTGAAGTCCTTCTTGTGCAATTGCTATGGCTTCATGAATTTGTCTTCCTTCCAAGAATCCAAACTGTTCTTCCAAAATTCTTTCTGAGAGTATTGTTTTTACCCTTCTTGCAATTACTTTTGAAATGATTTTATAGGAACAATTACAAAGTGAGATTGGTCGAAAGTCATCCAAGGTCTCTGGATTATCTGTCTTTGGGATAAGTGCTAAGAAGGTAGAGTTTAGACTTTGTGGTATTCGACCTGAAATCCTAGTGTCCTCTATCATCTTTAGCAAATCATGTTCCAAAATCTCATAACAACCCAAGAAGAATTCAATAGTCCAGCCATCTGGACCTGGGATTTTGTCTTTTTTAAAATTGTGAAGAACCTCTAAGAGTTCTTTTTCCGTTACTTCTCCCATTAGGAGCCCATTGTCTTCTTTATCTACAAATTTGGGAAAATGTTGAGCCACTTGTACCACTTCTTCTATAGATCATTGAGTCTCTGCTTTGAAAAGTTTTTGGAAGTAATTTCCCCCCAGTCTTGACATACCTTCAAAAGTGTTTTCCATGTTTCCTGCAGATTCCTTCAGCTGCTAAATGATATTGACATTCCTTCTTCCTTTGGAAAAATCTTGGAAAAACATTGTATTCTCATCTCCACTTTCCAGCCAGATAGCTCTACCTTTTAATATCCAAGAGTCTTCCTTTTCCTTGAGTAGTTTGTTCCTTCTTTTCTCCAGAAGTAGTAGTTTTATTTTTTACTCCGGAGTAGACCCCCCCCCTTCTTCTTCAGAAAATCTTTGTAGCTCCAGTTTAATTTCTTTTAGTTCCTTGTCCTCATTTTTTTCTTTTTTGGGAGCCCCAGGGTTTTACTACCTCTTTGATCCTTTTCAGGTTTTCTGCAAATTGAAAGGCTGCCGACTGAGGGAAGTCATGTTGAAAGGGTATCCAATTTTCTTTTGCAAGACCAAGAAATGAGTCATCTTCCATCCATGTCTTGTTAAATTTGAAAGGGTTGGCTGGCTTCTTTGTTCCCTATATGTATTCCAAGAAGATTGAGTAATGATTAGAGATACCCCCATATATGATCCACTGTTTTA